>JAJOOS010000285.1:0-67102 GCA_029582725.1 Solanum chiquidenum
TCAGGGGATCCAGAAAACTTTGGGGAAGAGTTAAAGAAGGTGTTTGAGGTTATGCATGTTGTTGACATTGAGCTAGTGGAACTAGATGAATACCAACTGAAGAGTGTTGCTAGAATTTGGTGAATCCTCCAAACTTCGCTGGTTGAAGTGACTCAGGGGATCCAGAAAACTTTGGGGAAGAGTTAAAGAAGGTGTTTGAGGTTATGCATGTTGTTGACATTGAGCTAGTGGAACTAGATGAATACCAACTGAAGAGTGTTGCTAGAATTTGGTGAATCCTCCAAACTTCGCTGGTTGAAGTGACTCAGGGGATCCAGAAAACTTTGGGGAAGAGTTAAAGAAGGTGTTTGAGGTTATGCATGTTGTTGACATTGAGCTAGTGGAACTAGATGAATACCAACTGAAGAGTGTTGCTAGAATTTGGTGAATCCTCCAAACTTCGCTGGTTGAAGTGACTCAGGGGATCCAGAAAACTTTGGGGAAGAGTTAAAGAAGGTGTTTGAGGTTATGCATGTTGTTGACATTGAGCTAGTGGAACTAGATGCATACCAACTGAAGAGTGTTGCTAGAATTTGGTTTGACTAATGAGAGAAGGGTAGAGCTGAAGGTGTACCAATTGTGAGTTGGGCTTTGTTCGAGGGTTCCTTCATGGGGCATTTCTTTCCCCGTGAGCTAAGAGTGGCAAAGGTAAGAGAACTCCTCACTCTTAAGAAAGAATCTATGAGTGTGCATGACTACAGCCTCAAGTTTACCCAATTTTCCCATTATGCTCCGTAGATGGTTGTTGACATGACGAGCAAGATGAGTCTATTTGTTGTTGGGTTGTCTCGTGTGTCAAGTAAGGAGGGCAAGGCCATTATGCTAATAGGAGATATGGAAATAGTAAGGTTGATGATTCATATCCAACAGGTTAAGGAAGATAAGCTGAGAGATAGAGGAGTTCGGAAACAAGAAAGCTAAAACTGTAGGATATGAGTCTGAACAGCAGAAGAGTAATGCAAACCGGTCATCTTTCGAACAAAAGCAAAAGGGAACTGCTTCATCATCTACTAGTGCACTTGCACCAAGGAACAGAGGTGAGTTCAATAATAATAATTTACAGAATTACCGAGCTAGACCTGCATAGTCGCAAGGTAGTATAGCAGAAGGAGGTAATGGGACTCATGCATGTGCTAAGTATGGTAGGACCCACTTAAGAGTGTGTCGTGATGGCTCCACTAGTTGCTTCAAGTGTGGTCAAAATGCTTACTTCATGAAAGAGTTCCCTAAGAAAAGACAAGGTAGTGGTAATGGGGGAAATAGAGACCAATCTTGTTCAGTGGTTGCACTAGACAAAGCTGCACCTAGAGGAGCTACTTTAGGGAGAAGCGGAGGAGCGAAACGTCTATATGCTATCACCAGTCGCCAAGAGCAAGAGGATTCACCAAATGTTTTCACTAGTATGATCAAAGTCTTTAATTTTGATGTATATGCTTTGCTAGATCCAGGAGAGAGTATATTTTGTGACTCATATTATTCTTGAGCAACTCCATGAGCCTTTCGGTTATTCTACACTTGTTGGTAAGTCTATTCTAGCTTAAGAGAGTTTATCGTGATTGTACCATTTTCTTCAATCACAATGATACCAGGGCTAACTTAGTTGAGTTAGACATGGTAGATTTTGATATTATTCTAGGTATGGACTAGCCTCATGCCTGTTATGACTCAGTTGATTGTAGAACTCAAGTAGTTAAGTTCCAGTTTCCTAATGAGCCAGTTATTGAGTGGATGAGTAGGTCAGCAGTGCCTAAGGGTCATTTTATTTCGTACCTTAAGGCTAGAAAGTTAGTTTCCAATGGGTGCATCTATCACTTAGTCTGAGTTAATGACTCTAGTGTTGAGACACAACCTATTTAGTCAGTTTCAGTTGTGAGTGAGATTCCATAGGTCTTTCCAGATGATCTTCCTAGAGTCCCTCCTGAGAGAGAAATAGACTTTAGTATAGATATTATCCCAGATACGCTTCCTATATCTATTCCACCATACATAATTGATCCAGCTAAGTTAAAAGAGTTAAAAGAGCAGTTGAAAGATTTTCTTCAGTAAGGCTTTATTAGACCAAGTGTGTCACCTTGGGGTGCTCCGATCTTATTTGTGAGGAAGAAAGATAGTTCTCTTAAAATGTGTATGGATTACCGTTTGTTAAACAAGGTTACTATCAAGAATAAGTATCCTCTTCAGAGAATTGATGATATTTTCGATCAATTTCAGGGTGCATCTTGTTTTTCTAAGATAGACCTCAGATCTGGCTATCATCAGTTGAGAGTAAGAGAAATTGACATCCCTAAGACAATATTCAGGACCCGCAATGGTCATTATGAGTTTCTGTTATGTACTTTGGCCTAATTAATGCTCTTGCAGCGTTCATGGATCTTATGAATAGAGTGTTTAAGCCTTATCTAGATATGTTTGTTATCGTGTTCATTGATGACATTCTATTCTATTCGAAGAATGAGGAGGATCGTGCTAGTCATATAAGAATAGTTCTCCAAACCCTAAAAGATAAGGAGTTGTATGTAAATTTTTCTAAATCTGAATATTGGCTTGAGTTAGTGGTATTCTTAGGTCCCATTTTTTTGGTGATGGGATTCGAGTTGACACTCAAAAGATTCAGGTAGTGCAGAACTGGCCTAGATCCACGTCTCCAATTGATATTAGGAGTTTCTTGGGATTGGCTGGTTATTATAGAAGGTTTGTCGAGGGGTTTTCATCTATTTCATCCCCGTTGACCATGTTAACTCAGAAAATAGTTAAGTTTCAATGGTTTGAAACTTGTGAGAAAAGATTTCAGAAATTGAAAACTAGGTTAACTACTGCCCTAGTGTTGGCCGTACCAGAAGGTACGCAAGGTTTTGTGGTATATTTTGATGCGTCCAGAGTTGGAGTTGGTTATGTATTGATGCTGAATAGCTAATTTATAGCTTATGCCTCCAGACAGGTTAAGATTCACGAGAGAAATTACCCAACCTGTGATCTAGAGTTGGTTACAGTAGTATTCGCTTTAAAAATATGGTGCCACTATTTTTATGGTATTTATGTATATGTGTTCACCAATCACTAGAGTCTTTAGTATGTTTAGAGAGAAAGAGCTTAATCTAAGGCAGAGGAGGTGGTTGGAGTTACTCAAGGATTATGACATAAGTATTCTCTATCACCTAGGTAAGGCTAACGTTGTTGTTGATTCCTTGAGCAGGTTTTTTATGGATAGTACTTCCCATGATGAGGAGTACAAGAAAGAGTTAGCAAAATATGTGTATAGACTTGCACAATTAGGAATTCGATTAATGGATTCCAACAAAGGAGGAGTAGTGGTGATGAATGGGGTTGAATCGTTATTAGTGTCTGAAGTAAAAGAGAAACAAGACCAAGATCCTATTTTACTTGAATTATAGGCATATGTTCATAAGCAAAAAGTGATGGCTTTTGAACAAGGGGGAGATGGTGTATTGAGTTATCAAGGTAGATTGTGTGTACTAAGGGTGGATAAACTTCAAGAGAGGATCATGGAGGAAGCTCATAGCTCCAGATATTCTATGCATTCGGGTTCCACAAAGATGTATCGTGAGTTGAGAGAAGTCTATTGGTGGAATAGTATGAAAAGGGGTATTTCATAGTTCGTTACTAAGTGCCCGAATTGTCAACAGGTCAACGTAGAGCACCAGAGGCTTCGTGGTATGGCTCAGAACATAGATCTTCCGGAATGGAAGTGGGAAATGATCAATATGGATTTCATTACAGGTTTACCACGGTCTCGTAGGTAGCATGATTCTATTTGGGTGATTATTGATCGAATGACTAAATCAGCCTATTTCTTACCGGTAAGGACCACCTTTCCAGCAGAGAATTATGCTATGTTATATATTCAAGAGATAGTCAGACTTCATAGAGTTCTGATATCCATTATTTCAGATAGAGGTTCACAATTCACCACATAATTTTGGAAGTCTTTCCACAAGGGTTTGGATTCTAAGGTGAACCTTAGTATTGCTTTTCATCTACATACAGATGGTAAAGTAGAGCGCACGATTCTGACTTTAAAGGATATGTTGAGGGAATGTGTGATCAATTTCAAGGGTAATTGGGATGATCACTTACCTCTCATAGAGTTTGCATACAATAATAGTTATCACTCTAGCATCCTAATGGCTCCTTATGAGGCTCTTTATGGGAGAAGATGTAAATCTCCTATTGGATGGTTTGAGGTTTGTGAAGCTGGGTTGGTAGGACCAGACTTGGTTCTTCAAGCTATGGAGAAAGTGAAGATCATTCAAGGAATCTTGAAAACAGCGCAGAGTCATCTAAAATCCTATATTGATGTTAGGATAAGAGACTTAGCATTTGAGGTGGACGATTGGGTATATTTGAAGGTTTCTCCCATGAAGGGTGTTATGAGTTTTGGAAATAAGTGTAAGATTAGTCCCCGGTATATTGGTCCTTACAGGATATCCAAGAGGATTGGCAATGTAGCTTATGAGTTGGAGCTACCGTCAGAGTTAGCAGCGGTTCATCCACTATTTCACATTTCACTGTTGAAGAAGTGTATGGGCAATCCTTCACTTATGATACATACTGAAGATATTGGTATTAAGGATATCTTTTCTTACGAGGAGATTCCCATTCATATTCTAGACCGTCAAGTTCACAAGTTGAGAATCAAGGAGGTAGCATTAGTCAAGGTCTTATGGAGAAATCAGTTTGTTGAGCAAGCTACTTGGTAGGCTGAGGAGGATATGAAGAAGAGATACCCACATCTCTTTGAGTCTGGGGAAATTCCAAATTAAGGTTTTAATCCTTTTCTTTGCATTTATTTTGGTTGAAATGTTGTGTTACTTTGCATATTGAGTGTTTGAGCTAGGTGCTAGATGTAACCATCCTTAGTCTACAAAGAGTAATCTCATTCGAGGACGAATGTTCCCAAGAGGGTGATATTATAACACCTCGGTATTTGAAAGAGCTAAAAATAGAAAGAACTAAATTGGAAATAGCCAAATCTGAAATTTTTCAAGTTATGTATAAGATGTGAGTTTTGGATCAACTTCAAACGACCATAAATTTATGTACAAGATGAGTTAGGTGGCCCATAAGATATCAAATGAAAGGTCTTGGAATACTCTTTACAACACCACCGAGTTTGCTAATTTTTTAGATCGTATGAGAGAGATATGACTGTTTGAAGTCAGATTGTTCAATTAAGGAAAGTTACCCGAAAATATGAAGGGTATTTTGGTCTTTTCCTTACCCCATCAGCTTAAAACGAATTATGATAATATTTAGGGGTGTAAACTGATTTGGTTCATTTTTAACAATCCTAATTTATACTAGGGTTTTAAAAAAGAGTTCAAGAAAAGAAAAAAGGGAAGATTCAAGGTGTTTGTCAAGTTCTTGAGGTTTTTTTGCAGATTTTCGCCAAGAGTTTGATCCCTAAGAGGTATGTGAGTTCTCATAGTGTTGGGTTCATTCACCCACACGTCAATCATGTTATTTTAGCGCAATTTCATTCTCAAAGTTGAAGGACTAGAGTTCTTGATTAGTGTTCTCTAAGTTTTGCTTTTGTTCTTGCATTAGAATGGGTTTGATAAGTTCTTGAAATAATCGTATCGAGTTTGAGAGTTGTGTTTGAGTAGATTCTCGTGTACTTGTATTGGGTAATTGAATCAAAGGAGAATTTGAGAAAAGAAATCGATTCTAGACAAATTAGGGTCAGAAAACGAGAAGAAAAATTCGTCTCATAGTTCTGGGTAAGGGTTTGTGCGGCGCACCCCAGATGCACCAAAGGGCCTGGAGCGGCGCACCAGCAGTTCTCCATTTCGGGCTCTCTGAATTTTAGGGGCTGGCGCCCTGCGCCAGTAGTGCACCGGGGTCTCCTGCCCCATCTTTTTTCCGTGGTTTTACCCGTTTGAGTTCTCTTAAAGTGTACATTCACTCCCTATGGATTCTAACTACTCTAAACTACTTCTAAACACCTACAAAACATTCATAACACGAATTATAACCTTGAATCCATAAATTAAAATTCAAGGTAGAGCTAAGAGACAAGTCTTGAGAGTTCTTTTAGTTATTTTAAAAAGTCTTTTTACAATCCTTTAAACTTGTTTTAAGACTTGAGCATTTGAGTTTGAGGAAGAGTAAAGTTGAGTTATTTTCTTTAAAATGATATATGGAAACTAAGTATTCCCAAAGAGTTCATGAGAAGTTTTAAGTACTATCTCTTTTTAGAGAACACCTTTTGAGTAATAATATCAAAGTTGAGGAAGATTACATGTTTTCTTAAAAACATATGAGCTAATTATATTTTTTTGGGAGTAGTATTTAGTACCGATATGGGGAAAACTTCTAACAACTCATAGCTCCATAAACCATGTAGCCAACGTAGGTAGAAAGGGTCATACTTTTTAGATGATTCCTTATTGTTTTTAGCATAGACTAGTGGATCCACTTAGTTAATAGGTTCTACACCCTGGAAAAGTATAGGACAGTTCTGGCAGTGTGGGCAAGACGATGTATCATCACATAGCTGATGGTTGTCGGTTAGAGAATCTCCCACACAGTTATTTGTATTTTTTCATACAAAATGAGTTATACTGTATTTTCTAATGTATTGAGTTATTGTCTACTGTTTTAAAAGATTTTCTTTATAATGCATCTTTATTACTGCTTTATATTGAAATGAATTGAGTTGAGCTGAGACGAGGTAAGTGGTTTCTTTAATTCCAGTTCAAGCTTATGTCTTGTTTTAGATTTCCCCTCACATGTTCGTACATTTCATGTACAGACGCCATTTGGCCTGCATCTTTTATGATGAAGATACAGGTAACCACGATCAACATCCAGTGCTTCGTTGATCCAGTCAAGTTGCAGAGTTATTTGGTGAGCCTCCTTGCTTCCAGAGAATTCCTTTATTATGTTTTATCATTCCAGTTTTCTTAGAATGATCGGGCGTCCTATCCCGACATCCCACATAGTATTAGAGGCTTCATAGATAGATAGGAATAGTTCATGAGTCTTTTCATTTTCATTCGTTTATGTTGAGATTTGAGTTGCCAGTTTGGCTAGTTAAGTTTTAAATTTTAAAACATTCTAAGTTTATCTTTTGAGACAGTTGCATAAAGTTACCTTTTAAGTTTTATCTTATTTATGAGTAAGTCTTCCGCTATGAGTTAAGCCAGGCCAAGGGTTTTCTTGGGGCCAGCAATGGTTCGCGAGTGTCGGCCACGTCCAGGGTGTAGGCTCGGGGGGTGACAAAATCTCTTCTAACATTCCTGCAATGCTTGATCCGTGTGATGCCATAAGTATTTTGTTTTCTTCTTCTTTTATATTTGTCAGCAGCTAGTATCTCTTCCTCCAATTAACGCTTTTAATACTATAATATATTTCTCCTGCTTTGAACTTGAAGTTGTATTGCTTTTTCTTCAGCTAAACTTCACGCTTAAAACCCTTATTTCAAAAATCCCTTTCTTTTTCCTTTTCCTCGTGCAACTTTCTTTGGTTTTTTTCATCTTTACTGGTCTGCGTTCTTTTCCTTGGAACACCCTAAGACTCTTTTTCCTTTACCTTGGCAGGAATCTCGTGGGCTTTAGCCCTTTGACTAATTAATTTATTTTGTAACTTGCCCTTTTTTTGTTTCACATTACTTAATCCTCCTTTACTTAATATGGGGTATTACATAAATATAGCAGGGCAGGGTAGACATGTAAAAGACTTAGAAGTAGTTGTTAATATATAAGTGATTATACATTCATCTAATAGCTGAAAACCAATTATAATTATCGGATTTATTATTGCCATTAAAGGATTTATGTTGTCACTAAAAAAATCTCTAACGACTAAATCCGGTTTTTAACCTTTTTAACTACCATTTTTTTTCTTTTTATCATAAATGTGTTGAGTGTTTTTATTTTCTTAAGAATAATTTACATGTTCAATGTTTTTTGAGTTGTATTTATCATTTTTATTTCTCTTTTCAAATTGAAGTAATTTCTATAACTTAACAAAGAAGCTCTAACTGCTTGTGCATTTTAACTGAAATGATGACAACTAAAATTGAGTGAACCAGTAATATAAAAGAGAAGCCTTGTTGGAAACCCAAAGGAAAATCATTGAAACCCTAGGTAGCCTTTCTCACCATAAACACTGATAGCAGCAAAATACTCCAAAGAAACAAAAAATTAAAGCAATGGAAAGAGTTGTTGATTGAATCAGTTGTCGGACTCTCTTGTTATTCAGATTATCTATCTTTTGCCAACAAAGGATGCCTCCACAACATGTGTTCTCTTGAAAAGGTAACAATATTTATGGCCTTCGGTAGATTACTTCTTTATCTGTTGTGAAGATAAATCTTAGCGGAAAACTTTATATCCTTTTTGGATTATGCATTATATCATTCTACTTGTTCCAAAAAAAAAAAACTTCATAAGGATTTCACCCACATGTCCAAATACGAGCATCAAACCAGATTTGTTGCTGATATAGGAGAGTTCACAATCAGCCAATAGGTTCCTACCAATTTGATAAAATAAAAATAAATTAGTGTTCCAATCCCCTGATGGCTTCCTATTGCTATTGAAAAACATATTGAAAATGTTGTGTTGCTATCAGATTTGTATGAGCATGACCTCATTTACATGACACTATCTATAAGTGTTCTTCCTTGATAGTGGAGTCATACTCATACGAATCTAACAACAACACAACATTTTAACATTTTATACAACAACATTGATCAACAGATTGGGAACAATAATTTATTTTTATTTTTATCATCATCGGTAGGAAGCCATCGGCTGATTATAACTCTACTATATCATCAACAAATCTGATTTGTTGCTTGTATTTGGATAGGTTGGTGAAACTTACATGAAAATTTTAAATATTGGAACAACTAGAATGATGAAATACATAATCGACAAAGGATATAAAGTTTTTCCTTTGCGATTTATCTTTACAAGAAAAAAATAAGTGATCAATTGAATGTCATAGATAATGCCACCTTTTTGCGACAAGACATGGTGTGAAGGCATCATTCGTTTGCAAAAGAGAGAGAAATTGAATAAGAAGAGAATCTTGCAACTACTGATTTGACTATGATCTTCAACTATTTTCATTAGCTTATTAGCCTCTTCAACTCTTTTGTGAGGCCATAGATTCAGAATTTCTCTTAAAAAGAATGCAATGGTTTTGATTAAGTGCTCGTGCAATCATGAAACTTTAAGTTCTCTATGCAACTAATTAGTAATCTTTTGGACTTACCCTCGTGGAATACCAATGTTATAACTCATAAATCATTTGTATGATAATTAGCCGTATAATATGTTGTGTATGTTTTACTACCATGTTTTTCAGTAGCATGGAGGTCTTGATTAGCTATCATCTTGGGAGGAGAAGGTCTGCATTGTTTGTTTACTTCAAATAATTTTTAGCAATTGTGGTTGAGCCTGTCAGTTCTATTGAATCATTGTATTTGGCTTTAAATCATAGAAGTATGTATGAATAAATTTCTTTGTTTAGTTCGCCTAAAATCTCCACTCTTCAGGCAGAATTTAGATATTTGAGACAGTGACAAGGGGATCTGAAAATTTATCTAACATGCTTTGAGAATTAGTTTCTGATTTTCCTTTGTTTCAACAGAGCTGCCGATTTGTTTATTTGTTGAACATTATATGGATGAATTTAGTGAATTTCACAAAAATGGCAGGTGATATAGGAATTAAAGTATATTTCTGTTGATTTTAGGTTAAGACTTTGTAGTTGTTAATCCTTGAGACAGATGATTGGAAAATTTTGCATTAAGCTTCACTAGTATATATAAAAGAGGCAATTTGTTCGCGCATCTCACGGTGATAAATAATTACATTAAAGTTACAAATAATCCTTTACTAATACCCATATATTAAAAATAATGGAAAAAATAGGTTCTTCCAAAAAATATTAGCAATATTCCAACATGAATCTGACTATTTGTCATTATCACATAACTCAAGAACCTCTAATGAATGAACTTTTCACGAAAAAATAAATCATTGGTTCTTTAATAGACATTAAAAGGAAAATATAGAAGAAAATAAAATATATACAAAGGCATTTCGTAAGAAAAAGAACACATTTAAGTTGCATAGTTTACACAATTGTGATATATGTCTCAGTAAAAAAAAAATCAAATAAAAAATTTCACTTGGACATGAAAGCAATTATAACTTTTTGAACTTGCATAATGAATTTCTTCAATTGATAAGTGAGAAACTTCTTATCTATGTAAACATAGATAATACGTAAGCTAATATATAGTACTTTTAAGTTACAAAATTTTAAATGGAATATCAAAACATGAATTCTCGGAACTGAGTACCATAACTATTTATTGCACAATGAATATACCTATTATATGTGTATATTTTCAATATAACTGGAGATAATAACTTTTCAGAAAGATAAACAACATAGTTTAAAATATGTACTAAAAATAACAATTAATATCATAAACATAAATTAATGACTTTAAAAAAACATATCAGGATTTGTAACAATAGCATGAAACAAAAAGGAAAATCAAGTACACTGAATGCACAGTGTCCCATTAAAAAAATTATTCCCCTCTAGCACTCGAGATTTAAAGAAATAGATCCTCTCCAGGATGGAACGATTTTATTCACCAGTGTATCGATATAAAAACAATGGTGTCAGTGAGCCACTCAACAGGAGCAAAGTACACGAATATTTAGTTGTACAGAAGCAGAAGACGTTTAGAATATTCTTTGTTTTAAAATGAGAGGAAATTCCTCTATTTATAGACAACAAAGGGTAGTGTGAAAAAATGTTTATTGTGCCTTATCATAAAGGTCACAACTCTTTAGAAAAGTCACAACCCTTAAGAAAGGTCACAACCTCTCATAAACGTCACAACCTTTCATAAAAGTTACAACTTTTCAAGAAAGGGAAAGGCAAACTTTGGAAATAAATAAATTAAAAGGGAATCTTGGTTTGTGGTCGCACCATGTAAGCGGGCCTAGGGTTCTCTTATATATATATATGTATATATATGATAGTCTAGCTACATTTTATTTTTTCTCTTTGCTAGCAGACTAGCACGAACTGAAAAAAGAGTGCTTGTTAGCTACATTTTTTAACAAGCACTTTTTTTTCGGACCGTACATTGGCCTACCATTCTATGACATATAAAGTCCTCATTGCCTTTTTCTTTCTTAAAAAGAGACATTGGGTGTGAGTTTTTGTGTTAAATGTTTGGTGTGACCTAATGAGCACTAAAGAGAAAGACGATGTTCAGAAAAGAAAAGAAGAAAAAGGGACCTAATGTGGACTGAAGCAATGCTCGATTGGGTTCATTTGAACTTTTGGTCTCATTCAACAAATTTAATTTAGGTTCATTTGTTCTAAGTTCTCCAGTTTGTCTGTGAATACACACATGTATAGATACTAGTAAATTGTTGTTCAATTAGTGCCCTTTCCAAGTAGTATGGTAGTATTCATTTCCGTCCTTTTAAAATGAAAAATTCAGTTATTACATTAAACAAAAAATTATGAAAAGTTATTACATTAACCTTGATTGAGCTAATTTAATTTCCAATTTTAGTAGATGCATCATTTTTTTAATGATTTTTCCGCTTCTCACAACCCCTCTTTCCACACCTCCGGATAACTGGTGCCAAATTTTCGCCCCTTTTCTTATTTCTTTGATAATAGAGTTGGCTATCTTTGTGATATCGATTGTATAAATTCATGAAAAGGGTTGGGTGAGTGGAACGAGGGAAAGCGACTCTATCAACAAAAAAAGAAGAGTAGCCTCCCTAGAACATGTTAGCTATCAAAACAGGAAGAACTCATAAACGGACCTGTAGAAACACCACTCCAATCCAAATACTGAAGTAGATGCACAAAAACCCAAAACCATGGCTTGACACTATTCCAATAGGTTAGAGAACGAAGTTGAAGAAACCCTATATCATATCAGTCTTTTGCCTAACGCACTCTTGGTAAAATTTCTCTCTTTTTGTCGACCAAAAATGTCGTTGCATAATGTGTTCTCTCTAAAAGGTGGATTTATCCATGGAATTTAATTTATAATTTCCCTTTCAGTAATAGAAATTACACCGAAGTCAAAAACATTAAATCCTTTGTGGACTGCATTTTCACTCGTTCCACTTGTTCCAAAATAAAAAAAATTCAACTCGATTTGTATTACACCTCTCATTGGAACTGTGAGTTGGAAATTAGCCGATGGATTAGTTTCGTTGTGGAAAGAGAAGTGGAAGATATTATTTTGTGTGCACATGATACTAATCTCACTTACATATTGCCTATGATTATCTACACTAGTTCCTCATTGATTACATTGGATTTGAGCCATTGGATATTTGATAAATGAATTATCATAGCTTGGAACTCTTTAAGGAGCCTAAAGCTGGATACAACGGACAATGAGGATGTTGTGAACTTATTGGTTGTCCTGCATTGGAAAATCTGAGGTTATCATTATTCTTTGGGGGATTTCATCGCCTTGAAATTACTTCTCCAAATTTAAAGACACTAAGTTTAGTAGGCCATGTGGAGCCTGGAAATAAGGAGTCCTTGGAAATTATTGCCCCACATGTTCAGCATTTGGATATTTCAGTGAAAAATTAGTTTTTTGTGAATAATTACTTTATGAAGTTGGATATAGCTTTACTGACAAATACTTTGCCCTTAAAGTGGTTAGATGGTTAGATTTGTCACCAGGTCGTGTTCACTTTACTAGATGAAGGAGTGCTTCCATAATTGAAATGCATATCTCTAACGGTAGAGATTGACAGGATTTGTACTGAATAGTTAGTGTTTTGCAGACATTGCCTCTTTTGGAAGTTGAGGTTGTTATTTCTCTTTATATCCATCGCTTACTTTGAAGTTTTAACCCCCTTCCCGAAAGCTATAAATTAATTGGTAAGGGTAGTTGCTTTCTATCTGGTAATCGGGTTCAAGTAATAATGGACTGGTCACCCACTAAACCTCTTTTAGCTATGTTTATTTACGGCTTGAGTATTCTGATACAAATTAGATATTGTAATCATTTTATTTTGTCTTCTACTGGAATATTCGTATCAGGCTGCAGACCTGCATTTGGTCCTGATTATATTCTTTGTGTTCCAGTTGACTCATTTTGACTTCGAAGTTGATCTGCTAAAATCTTTGAACGAAGGAGATAACAATGTATTTCCCAATAAGAAGGTTAAGATTGTTTGCTGCACAGAGAGTTGTTCGGAGACAGGTATTGAAGCAGCTCCCTCGTGATAACATGGTCTGATAATCTTTTCGAATTTTCTAAGTCTCTTTTAAAGAATGCAGTGGATTTTGAAGAGTTTGATATTGTTGGGAGGAGAAGAAAATTTAAGAAAATTGTGAGCATACAAGCTCATAATACCATTGATGAACTTAGAGAAGAAACTAGAGTGAGGAAGAAATGAGAGAGAATTTTATTAATCTGAACCTGGATCCTTTTACAAATGAGATACACCCACAGATTTATAGAAAGCAAGAAGAAGAAAAAAAATATCTAATCTACTAACTAACTGATTCATCAGCATAGTAATCGAGGTAACTAACTAGCACTAACTAACATTTTAAAATGACTTAAATGACCTTCTAACTAACTAATGGAATAGTAACTAACTTCTAAATGTTTAGCTATTTCAGCACACCCCCTCAAGCTGATGGGTGCATGACATTAAGCACACCAAGCTTGCCTAAAAGGTATACATGTTGGACCTGACTCAACCCTTTTGTCAATAAGTCTGCAAGATATTGTTGTGTGTGTACATAGACAGTGTGAACCACCCCTGCTTTGATTTTATCTCTGATGAGGTGACAATCTATCTCGATATGTTTTGTTCTTTCATGAAATACTGGGTTAGCTACTAATTGGATGGATGATTTACTGTCGCTGAACACAGTAATAGGCAACTGAATAGACACTCCTAGCTCTTTGAACAAGCCTAGAAGCCAGGTCATTTCTGAGACTGCTGAAGCCATGCTTCTGTATTCAGCTTCAGCTGAGCTTCTTGAAACAGTCTGTTGTTTCTTGGATTTCCAGGATACCAAAGAATCTCCAAACTTGATGACATACCATGTGATCGACCTTTTTGTGTTGGGACAAGCAGTCCAATCAGAATCACACCAACATGTGAGTATGTTGGTAGGTTCTGAATGCAGCCAAATACCCTGACCAACTGTACCTTTCAAATATCTAACCACTCTAGTAGAAGCCTCCAGATGTGACTTCTTAGGAGATTGCATAAACTGGCTGAGGGTTTGCACTGCATAGGTTATATCTGGTCTAGTGATGGTGGCATATAACATCTTACCAACCAACCTTTGGTATGAAGTAATGTCGTGGAGCATAGCATCTCCAGTATAGCCAGTTGCTAGATCATGTTCCACTGATGTCAATCTCAGATTGGACTCCAGTGGTGTGGATGCAGGATTAGCACCAGTCAGGCCTGCATCAGCAATAAGCTCTAAGATATACTTCCTTTGATTCAAAATAACTCCCTCTGAAGATCGCAATACTTCAATGCCTAAGAAGAACTTAAGTTCACCTAGATCCTTCAGCTTGAACTGTCTGTGCAGGCTTTCCTTAACTTCAGTGATCAACTGTGTGTTACTCCCTGTAATCAATAAATCATCTACATAGACCAAAACAATCACAAGATCTTCCCCCTTGTTAAGTGTGAATAATGAGTAATCATGAGCACTTTGAGTAAAACATGTGGCCTACAATGCTTTTGTGAGTTTTAAGTTCCATTGTCTTGAGGCTTGTTTAAGCCCATACAACGATTTAAGTAACCTTCATACTTTGTTTTCACCTGGTCTTTTGAAGACCTCAGGCATCTCCGTGTAGACCTCTTCATCTAAATCACCTTGAAGAAATGCATTATAGATATCCATCTGGTATAATGTCCAGCCTTTTGATACTGCTAGAGCAATGACACATCTCACTGTCACCATTTTGGCTACAGGAGAAAAAGTTTCATGATAATCTAGTCCTTCTTGTTGGCTATATCCCTTTGCTACTAGCCTAGTTTTAAAACTTTCTACCTCACCACTTGCCTTATATTTCACTTTGTATATCCATTTGGAATCAACTGTATGCATGCCCTTTGGTAAATCAACAACTATCCAAGTATTATTTTCCTCAAGAGCTTGGATTTCCTGATGCATAGCTTGTATCCATCTCTCATCCTTTGCAACTTGGCTGAAATACTTAGGTTCCACACAATCTGAAATCTTGATCTGATACCATGTTAAATTAGGTCTTAGGCCGAACTAACACCCCAAAAGCTAGCTCAAATAGCCCCTGTAACAAGGCTTCAGTTTGTCATAATTCAGAGAATTGGCCATGGGATGTCTGGTGCTACTGTGCTTCTTAGTAGTGGCATAGTCTTTCATCCAAATTGGCTCTTTGATGTTTCTTGAAGTTCTTCTGTTAGGAGGGTCGATATGTGATTCAGAAATTTCCAGTATTGGATCAGTTTCAGGCATCTGCCATACTGAAGAATCCTCAACACCAACACCAACATCTATTGTCTGAGCATCTTCATTTCTTGTGACAGCCACAATGGTTTCTGATTTTAATTGCAACAACTGAACCCATACAAATCTACTATAGTCATCTACTATTGTCAACAAATAATGCTTTCTATCTAGAGTAGGGGTCTTATAGGGTCCCCATAGATCCATATGAACAACATCAAACATCATTGATGTTCTAGTATTACTAATAGGAAAGGTAAGCCTAGTTTGCTTAGCTAAAGGGCAAACAGGGTAGTTGGAAGATACTTCACCACTTTTATTGCTTGTATCTAACTGGAGATGTCTCAATATTTGTTGAGATGGGTGTCCAAGCCTTTTATGCCATAGATTTGTGTCATGTATGGTTGCTCCTGCAGCCACTATCTTCTGAGAACACCTTATTTCCTCCTTTTGCTTTGGTGTAAATGCAGCTTTAAAACTATACAATCCTCCTTCCTCTCTACCAATCTCCTTCACCTTGCCACTGTAGAGGTCCTGAAATACACAAAATTCAGGGTAAAATGATATAAAACAGTTTAGTTACTTTGTGATTTTGGACACTGATAACAAGCTGAACTTGAAGTCTGGCACATGCAAGACACTTTTGACCACTTCACTGTCAAAAATAGGTGTTTCACCAACATGACTGACTGCCACTTTGTCACCTGTTGGAAGATGAACTTGATTCTTCTGTGACTTGGTTAGTTCATGCCTCTTAGTCAATAGTTGTTTGTTTGCTATGATGTGATGAGTCGCACCTGAATCAATTATCCAGTCCTGTGTAAGAAAGTTTGTCATTAAGCAAGTGCTAATACCTGCCATATTGACCTGCTTGGACACTTGCACATCCTTGTTTAGCATCTCCATTATATGCTTGTACTCCTTCTCATTGAATGTTTGTCTCTTTGCTAGGAGAGTATTGTTTTCCACCTGACTGGTTGAAGCTGTGTTAGAAGGATCATAGTAATCAGTAGAGATGTTGTTTACGGACTGGTGTCCTCCTCCAAATCCACCAGAATATGATGGCCCTACTTGATTCCTTATGTTACTTCCTGAACTTTGTCCTCCATAGCTACTAAATTGATTTGTGCCTGCAACATTTCTCATGTTACCATTTCCATTTCCATAGCCTGGTTTCTTCCTTTGCTTCCAATCATTTGGATAGCCAACCAACTTATAGCAATTATCCTTGGTGTGACCAAGATAGTGACAGTACTCACACTTCTTTCCTCTATAGTTCTCTTTTCCTCCCTGATTCCTGTTCACATTCATCACCATTGAGTTTGGCTTTTCAACTATATTAGCCATATGACTTAAGTGTTGAATCTCATCCTCTATAATCATTGCATAAGCTTGGTTCAGTGATGGTGTAGTTCCCTTGAGTAGTATCTGTCTGCGAGCCTGCTCATATGATTCATTCAGGCCACTTAGAAATTGAATCAACCTCATCTACTACAGGTGATCAGTATACTCTTTCGATTAAGGACAAGCACAATAGGGACTCGGTATTACAACATCATACTCATTCCACAATGTTTTCAGTTTGGAGAAGTAATGAGATACAGTGTATGTACCTTGTGTTAGAGTGGTAATCTCTCTATGCAACTGATATATCCTTACTCGATTCACCTTGTCAAATCTTTCCTTGAGATCATTCCAAACTGATAAGGCATTTGTGGCATATATAATGCCACTGAGAAGCTCCTCACTAACTGTGTTCATCAGCCATGACAACACAATTGCATTACATGTTTCCCACTGCTCATGCAGTTCTTCTCTGTATAAACCTCTAGTGCAAGCACCAGTCACAAATCCATACTTCCTCTTTCCCAACAATGCAATTCCCATTTACCTGCTCCAAATTCCATAATTCTCAGATCCAATCAACTTTATAGGAATCAACACAGCACTCGAACTATCTGAGGCCCCAATGTATAAAGGATCATTCTGATCTATCTTCAATGCCACCATTTCTGTAGATCTAAACTATAGATTTTACTAACTAGTAGAGATCTAAACTTAACTACAACTCTACTCTGATACCATGAAGAAAACTGTGAGCATACAAGCTCATAATACCATTGATGAACTTAGAGAAGAAACTGGAGTGAGGAAGATATGAGAGAGAATTTTATTAATCTGAATCTGGATCCTTTTACAAGTGAGATACACCCATAGATTTATAGAAAGCAAGAAGAAGAAAATAATATATAATCTACTAACTAACTGATTCATCAGTACAGTAATCGAGGTAACTAACTAGCACTAACTAACATTCTGAAATGACCTTCTAACTAAATAATGGATTAGTAACTAACTTTTTGAATGTTTAGCTATTTCAACAAAAATGCTGGGAATGTTCAAAGAGTTGTTTGTCCTGATGTTTATCAGAATTTGCAGAGAAAGTGTTAGACATCCCAAGATCATTTGAGAATTTTGCAATAACTTATGAACAGTCTTCTCTGGATGACTAGACAGGGAGTGAGATTTGGTATCAGCGCACCAGAATTATCACCTTATATCATAGCGTTTGATTGACTGCAGATCTCATTTTGAACCTGTGGCATTTCAAATGCTCGAATTCTCATGACGCCTTTGTTTATTTCAAGCTTGGAATTTTTATGCAAGTCTTGTTTTTTAATGATAATTAGCCGTTTGATATGTTGTGTACGTTTTGCTATCTTACGTTGTAAATAGCTACAAGGTCTATGATTGTGTAATGGTTTTGAGCTTGGAGTTTTTCTTGTAAGGAGGAGGTCTTACTCAGCCTAAAGTGAAGGTTTAGTTTTGGATCTCCACCATCTTTTGATGGAAAAAGTGCGAGAAATATCTTCCATAGTTTTAATGCCAATATCACCCTCATCTTTAGGTTTGCATCAATGGAAATAACAGTTCTCACCATAGTCATTTTTGCTACAGGTGCAAAAGTCTCCTCATAGTCTACACCATACTCTTGTTTGTTTCCAATGACCACCAATTGATCTTTGTACCGATCAAGAGTTCCACCAGAATGAAGTTCAATTGAATAAACCCATTTACATCCAATTGGACGGACATTTGGAGGACAAGGAACAACATCCCATGTGTTAGTTTCTTTTATCAAGTCAATTAATTCTAGAAGGACTAGCTTTAGGATTAGTCAAAAAGAACTTTTATCCTTGTTAACAAGTTGGCCAGATGCCTTCTCATATCTCTTAATTTGTCTCATAACAAGCTTAACATATTTGGATTTACCACTGGAGAATATATATGACAACGTCATCAGCATAGGCAAGATAATTAATCTAAAGACCCTTTTTATTTCATAGAAAAAGGGATAAACATAACATTCTTATTTATTATGTTAAGAGATCTAGAAAGAACCTCAACGGCTATAATAAATCGAGATGGAGAGATAGAATCTCCTTGTTTGAGACCTTGAGAGGAGGAGAAAAATCCTGGTTCCATTTATTATGATGGAGTACAAAACATTGGAGATAATTCTCCAAACAATATCAATCCAATTCTTGTTAAAACCAAATCTTTCCAAAACATCAATAAGAAAAGGCTAAGAAAGTCTATCATAAGCTTTAGCCATATCCAATTTTATCACAATATTACTTCCTAGGTTTTTCTTACAAATATCACGGATAATTTCCTGAGCAAGCATCACATTTTCAGTGATAAGTCTACCAGTTACAAAACAAAATTGATTATCAGAGATAATTTTATGAAGCAAAGGGTTCAATCTTTTAGAAGCAATTTTAGAAATAATTTTATTAGTAAAAATACTAAGACAAATTGGTCTAAGCTCACTAAAGTTAGAAGGAGAATCAACTTTGAGAATCAAAGCTAAACAAGTGTGAGTATAGAATTTGGTGAGATTTTTGCATCACTTACATCCTTTTTGATAATTTTCCAGCATGTCTGATAGAACATACTATAAAAACCATCTAGTTTACCCAAGTTCTCAGTGCTCATGCTAAAGATAGCCTCTTTGATCTCATCCTCATCAGGAATCCTGCTCAATAGAATATTATCCTCATCAGTAATATATTTTGGAATACAATTGATTAGATAGTTACTTACAATGACGTGGTTGCAAGAAATACTAAACAAATGCTTCACTGTAATAACGACTAAATATTCTTCCTACGTTTTAGCTTATTCTTGTTTTAGTTGTTTTACCAATTTCTAGAATTAGAGTCCATCTCAATCACTTCAATTATCCTATTTTATCTCTTATTGTTATCATACACAGACTTTGTATATATTAGGACTTTGTATCAGCTGGGCATAGCCCTTTATATACCACACAACATAAATTAATAAAAGTATTGATTCATTCTCTAATATGGTCTTACTCATTATGATATCAGAGCATCTATAACTCTCACGAGTACTTTCTCTGTTCTTCACTCTCACGAGTACCTTCTCTATTCTTCACGCTCCCATCAATTGCAATGGCCCCCAATGTTTCTGTAGTCAATACTGATGGTAACAACAATGCCACGATTATCCAGTTCAATTTTGTCACACAGTGGCCAATTAAATTAGCTGGCAGCCACAACTTCTCTCTGTGGAAAGCTCAAGTATCGATGCTTATGCGTGGCCACAATATCTACGGCCATCTCGATGGATCCATTCCTGCTCCCCCTCACACGCTCTCTCAAAACAATCAAGATATCGAAAATCTTGCATTTCTTGTTTGGTTTCGTCAAGATCAATTGATCCAAAATGCTATTTTGACCTCTGTTGAAACAACTCTTGATGCCACTGTAGCCGCTGCTGACTCTACAAAAGCTACCTGGGACGTTTTTCATAGTGCTTATGCAAACAAGTCTCAAACAAGAATCTTTAGTTTGCGTGACCAACTTGCCCGTGTAACCAAAGACACTTGTCCTGTTGCTTATCTCCATCAAGTTAGATCATTGTGTGATGAACTTGTAAGTGCTGGAGCACCTGTATCTAATCGAGAACTCATTGTTAAAATTCTTAGTGGAGTTGGATCTGAATTTCGTGAACTTTTTGCCACTATTCGTGCAAGAGATTCAACAATCTCATGCGGAGAATTGTATGAAAAGCTGCTCGACCATGATCTTTTTCTCAAGCATGAAGAGGCTAGGAAACCACAGCCGCCTACAATCACCGCTGCCATAGCAGAACAAGCATCTACAACTCCTCCTCGGAGCAACGCCAATAACAGCAATAGGCGTCAAGGTAACAATGCTGCCAGTAATCAACCATGGCACTCACAACCATTGTGTCCACGAAAAAATCAATCACAACCAGATGGAAACCTTCATTGCCAACTTTGTGATCGTCGAGGATACTTAGCCAAAGTCTGTTGTTCTCAGTCGCACAACCATCTGTAAGCCCGAGCCATTTTTCTGCTCGCTTTAACCAACAGGAAGCCCCTTGGATAGTTGATAGTGGGGCGACTCATCACATTGCTTCTGATCATCAGAGTTTAGCTACTATGCATGATTACCATGGTCCTGAAGAGATTGCAATGGGAAATGGTAACACCATTCCAATTACTCATACCGGTAATGCTAACATAAGTGCATCGAACTATGATTTCAAACTATTAACGCTTTGTATTCTCCTGCCATAAAAAACAACCTTATTTCTGTTTCCAAATTTTGTCAAGATAATCTGACATCCATTGAATTTTTTTCCCTTTCATTATTTTGTGAAGGCTCTGAGTACGGGAGCACCTCTTCTACGCGGGGTGAACAGAGATGGGCTGTATGAGTGGACACCAGGAAAAACACTAAAGTCTCCTAAGTGTAATGTAGATGTTCCTCTCAACCTATGGCATCGACGCTTAGGACATCCTAATCAACATGTTTTGAATAAAATTCTGCATAAGTTTTCCATTCTTGTTTCTCATTCTAGAACAATTTCAAGTTGTAATTCATGTTATTCAAATAAATTGCACAAGTGGCAATTTTGTGAAAACTCTTTGCAAAGTCAAAGGCCCTTACAAATTCTTTACAGTGATTTATGGGGTTCTTCACCTGTTTTATTCAATTGATAAAAAGAAATATTATGTTTTATTCTTTAATCAGTTCACTAAATACATGTGGTTGTTCACTCTCAAATCTAAAAAAGAAGTTCTGGGCATTTTCCAAATCCATTGCTTGAAAAGCGATTCCAAACAAAAATATTATCCTTGTACACTGATGGTGGTGGTGAATTTCAAAGTTTGTCATCTTATCTAAAAACACATGGTATTGAACACTTAGTCTCGCCTCCATATGCACCACAACGAGTAGCTCTGGTTGAACGACGACATAGACATGTTATTGAGACGGCTAGAACTTTATTACATCAAGCTTCGTTACCATCATCCTTCTTGAGTTTTGCTTGTCATCAAGCAGTCTATGTTATAAATATACTGACCAGTCCAACTTTAAAAGATATGTGTCCATATGAGATTCTATTTCAAGAAGCCCCTAAATATGATTCTATTATGGTTTTCGGTTGTCTATGTTATCCCTGGCTCGCACCTTATGCTAAGAACAAAGTAGAGCCTCGTTCAACTCCATGTGTTTATTTAGGATTTTCAAATAAATATTATTGCCACCAATGTTTTGATCCAATGAAGTCCAAAGTTTATTTGTCCAAAGATGTTCTATTTTTAGAAGACAATTTTCCATTCGAAAATTTATTTTCGAACTTGAAAAATAAAAACACAGTAGATTTATCTTGGGAAAACTGTTTTGTTGAACAACCTTTAAAGGATAAGTCTTTGGATTCACGTGTTTGTCAACAACTTCCACACCCAATTGTGCCGCTTCCCACGCATTCACACTCACCCTCCTCTACAACCCATGGCGCCTCCATCAACTCAGGTAATTCTCATTCTTCTTTGCCTATTCAAATTCAGCCATCAATGCCTCCAGTTTCAGCACCACAACAGTCTCATTCTTCCCCCGAACCCAACACACCTATTCCATTAGACTCTGAACCTTATTCAAACCGCCCCGTACTCACTTACCATCGCCGAACCCCTCACCTCCAATCTTCCACACACACGTCACCATCTCATCCCCTCAATTTACAACCCACGGTGGTTTCCAACCAATCTGCCCCACAAGTTCCAGTGACCACCCCACCACTTCCACATCCCATGATCACCCGTTCTAAGACCAATAGTCTTAAACCAAAATAGTTCAATGTCACCGTAAAATCCTCTCCGTCCTTCATACCTAGAACATATAGACAAGCCCACCCTCTTCCTAATTGGAAAACAACTATGAAATCTGAGATTGATACTCTAGTTAGTAACCGAACATGGGAATTGGTTCCATTCAGTCCTAAAATGAATGTGGTTGATTGTAAGTGGCTATTTTGTATAAAGCATCGTCGTGATGGTTCGATTGAAAGGTTTAAGGCTCGTCTAGTTTGCAAAGGATTTACACAGCGCCCGGATCTAGACTATCATTCAACGTTCTTCCCGGTGGTTAAGCCAGTTACTGTCTGTTTAGTTCTTTCTATTGCTACCCAACACAACTGGCCCATCCATCAACTAGATGTGAACAAAGCATTTCTTCAAGGTCGACTAGAGGAGGAGGTTTATATGCGACAACCCCCTGGTTTTGAGGATCCACATCACTCCTTTAATGTGAGCAAGCTCAACAAAGCCATATATAGCTTCAAACAAGCACCACGTGCATGATACACTGAGGTCAAGAAATTATTTGGTAACTATTGGGTTTGCGAAGTCTCAATCAGATTCCTCTTTGTTTATTCTACACAATTCTGCCTTTACCATTTATGTGCTTGTTTATGTGGATGACATAATCATCACTAGTAATCAGTCTGTACGTGTAAAACATATTATTGATCGTCTCTCTCATCGGTTTTCAGTAAAGGATCTTGGTCTTTTACACTATTTTCTGGGTATTGAAGTTCTCCCACACACAGAAGGCTTGTTTCTGTCACAACCCAAATATACTTTGGATTTGTTACATGATGTTGGTATGCAGGGAAGAAAAGGAGCTCCAACACCAATAACTTCCACGAGCGTTCTTACTGCCTCATCTGGAGATGATCCAGCTGATGGTTCTCTTTATAGGTGAGTTATTGGTAAATTACACTACCTCTCTTTTACTCGCCCAGACATTGCCTTAGCTGTTAGCAAACTTTCCCAGTTCATGCATCAGCCAAGTCAAATTCAATGGAAGGCAGTTAAGCGTCTTATTCGCTATCTTAGTGAAACTTCCCATTTTAGCATCAATATTGCCAAGAAACGAGATTCAAGATTAGTTATTTTCTCTTATTCGGACTGGGCTGGGGATCCAGATGATCGTACTTCCACCTCAGGCTATGTGTTTTTCCTAGGTGGTACACCTATTTTCTAGTTGTCCAAGAAGCAGCGATCTGTCTCCCATTCGTCAACTAAAGTGGAATATCGAGTTGTGGCTGCTGCTATTGCAGAAACAAACTGGCTGTCTAATCTTCTTCATATGCTGCATTTTCCTCTTAATGGTGCTCCAATAGTCTTTTGTGACAATGTTAGCACTACGTATTTTTCTGCCAATCCTGTTTTTCATAGTTGGATGAAGCATGTTGCCATAGACTTTCATTTTGTGCGTGATTAGGAGTAAAACAAGGAGATTGAAGTCAAACACTTACATGTTGCTGACCAAGTTGCTGATATACTCACTAAGCCACTGCAACGTGCTTCCTTTGAGTGGCTCTTTCCCGAGTTGGGTGTGGTCGATACCAGCACCAACTTGCAGGGGCGTTATAACAACTGAATACTCTTCCTACGTTTTACAATATTCTTGTTTTAGTTGTTTTACCAATTTCTAGAATTAGAGTCCATCTCAATCACTTCAATTATCCTATTTTATCTCTGATTGTTATCATACACAGACTTTGTATATATTAGGACTTTGTATCAGCTGGGCATAGTCCTTTGTATACCACACAACATAAGGGAAAATGCATAAGTACCCCCCAGCCTATGCCCGAAATCCCTGAGACACACCTAACCTTTACTAAGGTCCCATTACCCCCCTGAACTTATTTTATATATAATTTTTTACCCCTTTTCAGCCTGCGTGGCACTATCTTGTGGGCCCAACGCGTGTTAACTTTTTTTTCAAAAATAGTGCCACGTAGGCCAAAAAGGGGTAGAAAGTTAATTAAAAAATAAGTTCAGGGGGTAATAGGACCTTAGTAAAGGTTAGGTGTGTCTCAGGGATTTTGGGTATAGGCTGGGGGGGTATTTATGCATTTTCCCCACAACATAAATTAATAAATGCATCGATTCATTCTCTAATATCGGCTTACCCTTTACAATGTAGCTTTAGCAATGCTATCCTCTCCTTCAATCCACTTATCTTTACTATTCTTGATTGTGTGCAAATGAAGTCTTCTCCTTCTATCTCTCAAAATAGTGTGAAAAATACTTGGAATTACAATCTCCTTCCTTAAACCAGTTAGTATGAGCCTTTTTTATAAGAACAAATTCTTGCAAACCAAGTCATTTGATATATTCTGCGTATCCGTTGTTAAGATCTTCTCTACCTTGCCCATTATTGTTATTGAGGTCAATATCTTTTCAAGAATAAGTATTTTTTGCCTCCCAACTGTTGAATGTTCATGAATATCTCCAATATTTTCCCTAGACCAAAAACTATGTCCCCTGCTGATGAATTTCAGTTTCTTTGGAGAATCCACATTGGATTGCCAACAATATAATTAGTATTCTAAATGTGTTGAACTACATCCAAAAAATCAGACTGCTTTGTCTAAATTAAGAAATCTGAAGTACTTGATACAATTTTGACTATTGTTATTACAGTTAAAACAACAGATGTCTGTGGTCAGACCCAATTAACAAGATGTTTAACCATATTGAAGGAAAAAACTTGTGCCCACTGATAATTCATGAATACCCTATCGAGCCTCTTCCATATTCCTTTTCTTGTTCTTCTATTGTTACACCACGTGAATCTAGATCCCTATGAAGCCACAAGATTCCATGGTACTGATAAAATCAAGACTTTTGTAAGCTCTATGATGTCTTCCTCCAAGCTTTTTAGTAGGATCCATTATCACATTGAAATCTCCTCCAATGCACCATGCACTATTAATGAGGTTGTTGATATTCTCAATGCTATCCCACAATTATTTACTCTGCCTTGTAGTACACTTAGCAGGTAATGAAAATACCAGGATCACTAGGATAATCTTTGAGTTTGAGACTGAGATGTTGGTCATTCTCTTCCATAATTTCAGTTTAATCCATAAAATTTCAAAAACACCAAATTTTCCCATTGTTGTGTATTGTCAACAAGACCTATTTTCTCTTGTAACCTTGTACCTGACCCACATCAACAAATTGTACAAAAATAGCCACTTTTTTTTATCCTTGTTGTGAACATGATTGTCAATATTGTTGTTGTTGATAGGCTTGGAAACTAAACAATCCTCAGTCTCCTTTTGATTACTAGAGCTCTCTTGAATAATCAGGTCAATGAACACATTATAGTTGTCGAAGACTCCAATCTTCACAGACCCTTTCATAGTCACCTTTTCTTTGAATTTTGACCTAATCTGATCAATTTGTGGCCTGGATTTCAAAAATTGCCCCACCAAGGTATACTTGCAGTCTTCTGCCATAATGTTGTAGTAATCTTTGGCTTTGAAGATTACATCTGGTATTATTTTGTGATGATCTTTTCCTTCTCATGCCTGGTGTGGTTCGATTTTGATGAAGAGGGATTCGTAATAGTAGAGGCATAAGAGGCTTTTTGTTCAATTCCACGCTGAAGTTGTTTCGCCCCTGGTTACAGAGTGTTATCCCAGTCCAGACGCGCCGGAAGAATCCCTCCCGGTGGCTCCATTCGGAAAGTGTGGGAGAGACTCGCAGTCTGAGATATAAACGTTAGAAAGTCGTTGAGAGAAGTAGAGAGAGAAAGATAGGCGATGCACATTAAATTTTTTGCTTCATTTGTTTACTTTTAATTCATATAAGAATGTCTTATTAGATATCTTTGTTTGATTCGCCTGAAATATCTATACTTCAGGTGGGATTTACATGGCTAAGAAAATGATGAATGATGAGGGGTTTCAAAAATTAGTGTAACATGTCGTGGGAAATAGTTTCTATTTTTCCTTTTGTTTCAATAGAGCTTCTGTTTTGGGTTTGCTGAACAGGATATGGATTATGGAGAAATGTAGAGAATTTGCAAAATGTATTTGACGTATTGGAGTTGAAGTATATTTATACTAAGCTTCATTAGTATAAATAGTCTAGCAACATTTTGTTTGTTCTCTTTTTTTCGCACTTACTTTCCAGCCCTAGCAACCAACTTCAAAGTGTGATTCCCCATTTGCTCTTTGTCCAATTGATCTAATTTTTTGATCAATTATTCCTTTCAACTTAACGTTTGATTGAGAACTAACAGAGATGGATTAGGAATCTTGTAGCTCCAAATTTCGTCTCGTGAACAGTAGCTACATTTTGATGATTTTTGTGCTATCTGTAGATATTGTTGATCGTTGTTTGGCACTTCTTTGGTGGCAATTTTGGAGAAAATATTGTACCTCTTGTCAATTATAGTGGAGCTTTGGACCCGTGGTTTTTACTCTTTACTCCAAAGAGGTTATCACATAAATCTTGGCGTCACGTATGGTTGATTTAACTTTGTCTTGTCATATTTATTTTGTTGATATACTTCATGCCCAAAACAGTGTTTGTGCTTGAATTTGCTTGTCTCCTCTTGGTCCAAAAATAGAAGGGAAAGTTTAGACTTGGATATTTTTCCGCTACTACCTTGTTATGTACCTTTCTTAGTGCTTTCATTTCCCAACAAGTTGTACTACACTATCTGTGCGACCTGAACTAGTCTCATACTCCAAGCTTCATAATCTATTGCTGAAACATGAGTTTTTCATGGCTCGTCCATGTCCTCCCTAGATATTCCCTACAAGCAGATTGTCATCAAATACGGTAACCAAAAGAAATATATAAAAGGTACATTCATAGCATAACCCTAATGAAATATTTTTCCTTGTATATATAGTCATTATTGTTTTTATATATATGAATATTTGTGTGCTTGAATTCATAGGGAAAAATAATTACTATTTCTAGATGTTAAAACATAACAGGTCATTAGAGAATGTAAAATCCAGTAACTAAAAGCAATTAATTATGTTGACTGGTTTCTATAACTTAACGAAGAAGCTATTTGTGAATAAAGTGTATATAGCCAAACAGTAATAATAGAGATTCAATTAAAACCCTAGCCCCCAAAAATGTGGCCTCCATTTCCAAAAAAACAAAGAAGCAAAATGAGAAGAGTTGATTGAATCAGTAAGTTGTCAGATGCTCTTATTATTCAGATTCTCTCCATTTTGACAAATGAGATGTACTTGGTTTGGTCCTTGTATTTTTAGGGGACAGAATGTTGATGAAAATCAAGTTATTAGGACACTTGTCGAAGATTATCTTCAAAAGTCTAGAAATGCAACCGAATTAACGATCGGGACTTGGTTCACACATGTTTGTACTGTCAACAAGACCTACTTTCTCTATTTAAATAATAACACAATTTGAGGATTTTTACTCATTATATATACAAACCTCTCAAAACCTATTGCAATCTTTTTATCACCCTTTCAAAGTCAACGCGTACTTCTTCTGTCATTCAGCTACATTGTTAGATGATCAGATTTGCCAGAACATTATCTATCTACATGAGATTTTTCTTCCTTTTTGATTGTTCTTGGTTTCTCGAACCTTCACTTATTTCATTGGGATCACCACACAAGTACTGATGCAGTTTGAAGAGAGGTCGCTTCCAGAATTGAAATGCAAAGGTCTAACTGTGGATTTGCGCATCACAAAGTTTTATTTCTATGGAGTAACTATCATGTTGGGAGCCTCGTCTCATGTGGAAACATTCAACATAAATATGGAAACTACATCAGTAACTCTGTTGCTCCCCAGTATACACACAAGTGTACGTGGTCGCGCAAGTAATATAGATTCTTTAAGAAACCAATTATCGTTTCCAAGGAACTTATGATCAATTTATATTTAACACTTAATTCTACAAATAAAAGTAAAAGTAACCTTTTCAAGAGTTGCTGATTGATTGTTAACTACTACTAATTATGCACTAAATGAAAGTAACTAATTGTGAAAGACTTTAATATGATGTTTTCAAGCAAGTTAAAAAGAAATTCCAAGGCAGCAGCATGTACTGAATATCATGTATCATATTATTGGCTTAGAATTAATTTCAGTTGTCAAGTTACTGGTTTATAGGGTTAAATGTATGAGTCGGGCTACACACCTCTAGTCGCCTACTCCAGTTACCTATCTAACTACATCGTTGAGCGGGGATAAATAGACTAATTGGCGAGCATTTATAGTTCATCCTATTTCGTAACCAAGCAAGTTGTTCGTCCGGGTGTCACTCCTAAACACAAATCACCTCAATCAAATGGGTCGATCGAGCTCTCTATATTCTCTGGTCTATCTAATCTCTCCTCTCTCGATTTTAAGATTAGACAATGTATTTATCTTATGGTGATCAAGCACAAAATACTAAAACAAGAATATACAAGTAACTTATAATGGCAACCAAGAATTAATTCATAAAGCCTTTAATAATCAACAATCATTTCGTAGCTATTGCCCCAGAACTATGGCGTTTAGCCACTCATGCTAATAGAAAACCACAAAATACAAGTGTTCATGCGATTTATGGAAAATAGAAGAGTTTAGAAGATCAAAACCTATTTCAAAAGACGAATCTTGCTCTTGCACACCAAAATAATGTTGAACCCTAACAATGGAGCCCTAAGGGTCTATTCATAATAGTTAAGGACAATAGAGTCGAAGTTTATTACAATTAGGAATCCTTTTTAATAATTCTTTTGTTGGAAACGTCGGAACAAGGGTGGGGTGCCGTGCCCACATCGTGCCTAGCAGGCTGGCACGCCGCGCTGCCAGTGTGCCCAAATGTAGCCCCAGTAAAAAAAACACTGACGCGTCGCGCCTTTGCTGCGCCGGTGGTGCTGGGGTGTCACGCCTGATCTTTGCTCCTGGCGTCGCTTTTCATCTTTAACTCCTTTTTCTTCCTTGACTCAATCACTTCCCTTAGGAACCCTGCAAAATTGCTAATCATGGATGTTAGTATGCAACCATCGCAATCTTAAGCCAAAATATGCTAGTTAGATTAGTGAATGTCCTAAAACTTACGTTAAAGATGAATAATTTGTAGTAATTGGGCATATAAATATGCCCAAGATCTAACTCCCTGCAACTTTTGCTCTTTTATTTGCACATTCAATTTAGGAAGTTTTAATATTGCTCCCCCTTCCAACAATAAACAGTTTATCAAAAGGTTTGGGAACAATAGCTAAAGCAGGATTTTTTTAAAGCAGTATTGATGAATAAACAAATATATAACAACATCATAATAAGAAAAAAAGAAGAAGCAAAACTCATATTACATGATTGAAACATATTCAAGTAGTCCTTCATTCCTTTTACTAGTCCAATGTTCAAAAAGGTTCACTTTTTCCTTTATTTATGAAAAATATTTTACTTGGAATTTTTTTTATTATTATTAATCAAAACATGGTCATACTAAATTACTTTCTCTCGGAAATAATTTTCTTGAAAATTGACTTTCGTAATATATAAAATACACCAAACAATAAAAAATTTAATGCAAGAAAAGCATATTGTGTGTGTGAGAGAGAGCAGAAAAATATGTGTTACCCTGGTTATATTTTCAGCTAACAGTCGAACCAACTTTTATGGTTTCACCTTCATGAATTTCAAAATGCTTATACTTGGTAGAGTTTATATTGGGTATATGATGCGTATTGGTGTGGAACATATCATGAATTGAGTGTCCTCCACACCTAACCTCAACTGAAGCAATCAACTTTCCTTTCATACCCATTATTTCTTCTCCTTGGAATAGCAATAAGTTGTAACACAAAAATTGTAAGAAAATGTTTAGAACTTGTAGCCTTTATATAGATTCTACTTAGCTGTAAAATTCAAGCTTATGATAAAATATTGCTACATATGAATATCCTATTATTATTTGTGGCGCTGGAAGATTAGTGTTAGTTCATTAATTTTATATAAAATGAGGTTTTATTTTAGTTATAAAAAATTTAACTTTCACGGTCAAATATAGGTGTCCCTGCTAATTAGACAATTATGAAGATATTTTTACAATGTTAATTATGTTTTAAATTTTTTCTTGTAGGTTTGGGATACCAATTGTGGTAATAGATTTCACAAAGAAAATATAGTGTCCTTATACAATTGGGAGTATCTTTCTTATAGGTTTGGGACCACTAGAAATATTTATACATGGGTTGTAATTGGGGATTCATAAATAATTATACACTTCTTCACTTTTATAGTGGAAAACTTTCCTTTGCTTCTGCTAGAAGGATTAATTAGTTGAATCGCATTAAATCCTTATATTTTTTCTTCTCTATTTGTTTTATATGTAATTGTGTGCTAGTACGTCAACTCACGATCTTTTTGCAATAAACGATATCATAGTAAGGCTAGGATTTTCTATATATAATAATCAAGGGTTAAAATGTCTTCATTATCTTCAGAATGATGATATCGTCCCTGGTGTAAGATGTTTATGGAAGGCTATGGAGGAGGTCTTCCTAACGAGATGAAAGAATCAGAAAGATAAAAACAGCCTAAATCATAGAGATTTGAGTGCAGTCTTCATGAGTAGTTGGAAGATCTATGTTTTATTAAATTTCCCAACCATCTTATAATACTTTTATTAACACATTGATACATGAAAAAGATAATATCTCACTAGATGATAGTATTAATAATGCAGTAAAATATAAAGAGTTAAAGAAGAGCTTTCTATAGAGCATATATAACTAAGGATATAAAAATCAAATTTGTGAGCATTGTGTATTTAGTAAGCCAACAAAGTTGAAGTTCAACAAGAAAACAATAACAAAAAAATATCATAGTGTGTCAGTGACCGCACATATCTGGAAATGGAATCTTTAGTAGCTCAGCCTAGTAGTTCATAAGTGCAAAATCTTAATCAAAATGATAATGCTGATGCACCTATGCAACAACAGTTATACAACATTGTAACATTCAGATTGAAGAGAGTGATCAACCGATCAAAAAAGTTCATAAACGTAGTTGATGAGAATCTTCTTGTATGTTTAAATATTGGGTAATTTAAAAGCAAATGAATTGGTTTGTACTAAAGATGAAGGCATTGATTCATTTTACAAGAAACAAACATGGATGTTTGGTTCGTTGCCTAAGGAAAAAAAGGTAGAAAACTATAAAGGGGTTTTTGACGTGAAAAATGTGTTTATATATGATAATTCGGAAGATATGATGACAAAGATAGTCTCAACCAATAAGTTTAGATATTACATCAACTTTATTATTGTATGCAGTACTAAGGAGAACACTTTCCAAAACTGAGGACAAAGTAGAGAAACATTTTTATTGTTGATGAAGAGAATTCAAACAAAAGGGAAGATCTGTTAATTCTATCTTGAATTTTTCCTTTTATATTTAGAAATTTCATAATCCCTATTTATTTAGAATAGTCGATGTCCTAACAAATTTGAGAAAGGAAAATATATTATTTTTGTATGATTAGGAGAGCCTTTCTCCTATAGATTTGGAACTACTTTAGTGTGATGACACTCGCGATCATTTGCTTTCTTTTGTATTTATTTCTTGTTTTTCCCCTTACCATAATTTCTTGGTAGTGTTTGTAATGTGTTAGAGATGGGTGGAACACTTCTCGATGTTGTCAGGAGAATTTTGAGTGAGTTTATCCACTTTTGGGGCTTTTATGTTGAAAAAGTTGGCATTGGTCATCATATAGAGAATCTGACGTCGAATGAGATTTTTGTCAATTCTATCAATTCTTCAAGGTCAATTTTGAGTCGGTAGCATGGTTGGTTTGGATTTTGAGGTATTCAGTGTGAGTCTAAGTTGTTAGGCGAGTTGTTTGGGAAAGTTTGGCAAAGGATTGACTTCGATTCACATTCTTGGTAAATAGGATCGAATGAGATTTCTGAAAGCGATGTTAGCTCCGAAACATCAAGTTTGTTCTAGAGCAATCTTTTGCTTGGATCCCAAGGTGACTGGAATAATTTTGTGTTGTTTTGTATTATGCTTGTTTTGGTTATTTTTGTTTAGGAGTTGAATTTGGTAAGCATTCTGATGAGACAACCTCTATTTATCATTTTGTCGATTTTGTTGAGTTATAAATGTTATTTTCAATGCGGTAGCTAATTATTTGGTATTTTATCAACTTATTTGACCACTTTTGCGGTCATTGTTGGTGTTATATCTCTCATCTTCTTCATTTTTTATAAGTTGAAGAAGTGGGTTAGAAAGGTCGGTCTTGAGAAAATTTCTCATTTCCTGGTCATTTAAGTTGATTCAAAGGTAATTTCCTTCTCCATTGCTTTCCATTACGTATTCTAGCTTCATTTTGTGATTCGATTTCATTTTTAAGCTCAAATCCCTTGATTTGTTTTCTTTGGAAATTAGTTTTTGGACAATTTGAAGTTCAAATAAATTCCGTCTTCTTCCTACTTTGGGTCATGAACATAAAAATGAAGTTAGTTTTTCATTTTGTTGTCGAACTTCCAAGGTCTATTTTTTACCCAATTTCTGGTCGGAATTTTGTAACATTGACATGGGTATAGTTAGTCCCTTATTGATGTGTATATTATATTTTTGATAGTGGTGTTTTGAGGATCTTTAAAAAGGAAAAGTTTCTGGTTCGAGTGCGATTTTGGTTTCGAGGTAGGTTACGGCCCACTCTTTTAGACTTAACTTAAATAGTACCATTTAATTTAGTTGCATTGATCCTTAGGTTTTATGATGAGATTTAGGTCTGTATGATCTTTACTTGTATATTTGGCCATTTTTGCAATATTAGCCTTTCTTTTTATCCGTAAAGCATTAGATTAGGATTAGCCTTAGTCCTTATTGACAAAATAGGATCCTTAGAATGCTTCTAGGTAGCTTAAAACTTATATTTATATGAGTTGATTGGTTTGGTTTGGTATGACTGTGTTCCTTTTTTGTTATTTTTGAGCTTTTACCATGAAATTATTGTGATTGTGGGCCTAATGACTTGGACTAGTTGGAGTTCGAGTTAGTACTACTATACTGTGATGGGTGTTTACCCTATTAATTTTCTGATTTGATTTTACCGTAAATGATTTGTTTATGATTGGCATGTATTTGTCCTCATTGGATCTACATTTGATCGCTTATAGAGTCAAGAATAAGAGAGTATGGGTTATTTTGGTTTATAAACTCATTTATGATGGATTTCATGTTACTTGGGGTTCGAGGGAGCCATTAATTGGTTCATTTAAGATTTTTTGGATTTTTATGAGAAGTTGTATCGTTTTCTTGGAATTGTTTTAATAGGGATATTTACTTTAAAATTCACCGATTTTACTTTAGAGATATGATTCCCGAGAAATATATACAATTTTATGAGATTTTTGAACTTGAAAGGAAAGTTGTTTTAAATATACGAATTGCTATGGTTTGTTGAGAAAGAGTCTACTTCTCTGGTATTGTGAACTAGATGGATTATTTCGGATTGCAGTTCATGCATACTGAGTATGTTGATGAGCTCTGATGGTCCGTAAATTGAATTCTGGGGTTAGCTTTTACAACATATATTGATGAGCTTCGGTATGTTCCGTAGTCGTCTCGAGGAGCCCACGGGGTGACCGGTGAGACAATTCTGGACTTTTTCCTTATGCCCTGTCCACATATGCATTGCAACGACTTGCATTATATGTCTATCTGTGATTGATTTGAATTATTCGTCGAATGTTCATTATTATTATTAACTTTACTATCAGTAGTTGTGTGTATGGTTCTAGTCAGCTGAATAATTGTAGTGTTAGCACTATTGAGCCTCTTTTATTTCTATAGTTTTCATAAAAACTCGTTTGGCCTATGATTCCTATTGAGTACCTCATATTGTTTGTTCTCATACTACACTTCTGCATCTTTTTCTAATGCAGCTCCTATTACGAGCGGCCCCCGCTGATTCCAAATCTTCAAGGTTGTCGTTGTTGGATCATGGTGAGCTCTTGGTGTATGGAGATTTACTGCTTTCCATTTTTTGCTCTATCAATGTATTTTGTACTGCTTTCCTTTTTTTGCTTTGTCAATGTATTCTGTATTTTGATTAGAGAGAACTGTTGTATATAGTCCATTTTGTACTTAGATACCCTTGTACCAGTGACATTAGGTTCGTGCTTGGTTCTTATATATAGTTTTGTCTTTCTCATATACTCTTAGATCCTTTTTATATATTATTTTTATCGTTATATACATATCAATGCTATGGGCATTCTTCTTCGTCTTATTGTTTCCACATAGCTTTTATCTTTTGGTGTACTTATCGCTTGTAGTTGGAATTTGGCATGCATATTGGGGGGGTTTATGGGAGGCACCATTATGGTCCTACTTTGGATCGTGAAAATGATATCTTTATTATGGATTGTAGTTGGGGATTCTTAAAGAATTCAACACGTCTTCCCTTTTATAGTGGTATACTATCTTTGCTTATGCTCGGATGATTAGCCTTAACCAAACCTTGTTGACTCGTTGTGTTACTTTTTGTTCTCTATTTGTTTTGTGTGTGATTAGTGCTAGCTAACACATGTCTCATGAAACATGTTTCTATCAGGAATCGAACCTGTGACCTTAGCTTTGATGCTACTTGTGTGAATCAAGCGTTTACCGTCAGTGTCATAGCTTACATGAAGGGCACAACTTTTGTAACACCTCAGAACTTATCAGACCAGAACAATAGAAAAAATTGGTGAACCACAACAGGGTTCATGGACCGTGAATGGAATCACGGTTCGTCGACATGTCTGTGGTTCACACCTAGCCCAGCAGTGGTGGACCACGGAGCCCTTCACATGCAGTGGATCCCCACACGGACCGTGGTGGTATAACAGAACCCCTCAGGACCTGACATCAGACCACGGAACCCTCCATGGACCGTGGTCTTGATGATGGGCCATGGGAGGGGCCGTTGATAGGACCCCAAGGACTAGTAGCTACTGCCAGCAGACCACGACCAAGTCGATGGGCCGTGATCTTGATGATGGGCCATGAGAGGGGCCGTTGACAGGACCCCAAGGACCAGTAGCTACTGCCAGCAGACCATGACCAAGTAGATGGGCCGTGGTGCTTGTGACGGTCCGTCATTGGCGCCGTTATTTGCTTCTGTCAGACTTTAAGTCAGGGGTCGTTTGGACTTTTCCCCTATGCATTGGACACCTAAACTACGTCGTTTAACACCTAAACTACGTCATTTTTGTCAGTTTAAGCCTAGTAACTAAATCAGAACTTACTAGTCAATTCATTCCCCAAAATTCATCCAATTAGAACGAAAAGAGGAGAAAGCAGTCGACCAAACCCTCTCCAAGAACACAACAAATTTTCTTCAGTTCCAGCCCTGAAATCAAAAGATTTCTCTGTGATATTTGTCGCCAGGTAGGTGGGATTTCACTAGTGGGTTCCTTTCATCCATTAGGTCCCTAGAATTCAGTCAGATTCTTCATTCCCTTCGTATTATCTAAACCTAGGGTTTCTTGAACTTTAGAGAATTGTTGTGATTTAGCTATTAGAATATTCCAAATCAGATTTTCATATTGTTGTAACGCTGTTGCTTAGTTCCTTGCATGAACTTCAAAATCCTAGTTGTGTAGATTCGTTAGTTCATGAATTACCTAGCTAGGAAAAATAAATATATATGCATACCTCAGTTTTCAAATGTTTCATTATCAGTACTTAATGTTGCATTCTCAGTTAGCATGTCAGAATATTGAGCTATCCAATATATTTCAATTATGTTGTATTGTACACATTTCCAGTTTCCAGTTGGAAGTTGGCTGAACACTTAGTTAGACTAGGGTCAGTCACCCTCATAGTCCCAGAACTACGTGCCCCTGTAGGTTTATAAGTCCCCTCTGTGGGCTTTATATTTAGTGATCACGCCAGTCATGCATTTATACCCCTGGCAAGATATATTGGGTCCTCTCGATGGGGCGTATACATCAGACTCCACATTTAGCTCACGTGGTTTTATGTCGGTTAATAGTAGCTCCCACAGTCAGACTCTAGTGCATTTGACCAGGTTTCAGATATATTTCAGTATTCAGTTTCAACATGTCATGTACTTGGTCATTGCATTCAGTTTAGTTCATTTTTAGTATATCTAAGTATCTTTATCATGTTTAGATTATATCATTGCTCAGTATGCTTTGTTTAGTGATATGTTGTTCAGCTTTATCTTATCCTGCATGCTTAGTACCTTTCAAGTACTGACGCATACTCTGCGCTACATCTTTTCGTGATGTAGGTTCAGTTCCTTAGCATTCAGATCACGTTTAGATCGGTTCCCGATCCGTATTCAACAGTATTAGTGGTGAGTCCTCATTCTTCGAGGATGATATACATGTTCTTTTACATTCAATTTTTCATTTAGTTTCAATTTTTTCTAGAGTTAGCTAGGGACATGTCCCAGCATCTCTAGTCAGTTAGAGACTTATATTCAGACATAGTTACATTCAACTTTAGTTGTTGAGTGATGGTCCAATGTTATTAACTTTTATCCAGTATTTTTATTCAGACCAGTGTTGGGTATTCCCCACCATTTTAGTTTATCTCATGTTTTAAGCTTCCACACAGTATCTCTTATTTAAGAAAATGTTTGTATGCTTATGATATGCCAGTTCATGGTTAGCTTGGGGTCACTCGTGATCCTAGGTACCGTGTTTACATCAAGGGGTTAGCCTCAGGGTGTGACAAACTTGGTATCAGAGCATTAGGTTTAAGAGTCCTAGGATGTCTGAAAAGCTGCACTAAGTAGAGTCCCTTTCATGAGTGTGAAGCATGCCACATCTATGACGGGGACACTATGAAGTATTTTAGGAAAAACTTCACTTTCTTGTTATTCTTATCGTGCGTGGGTATGATCTCATTTCTAACTCGACGTTATGCATTTTATATCATGCCTCCTCCTAGAGCTTACGCAAGGAATGTTAATTCCCGCTGCACTAACACAGTCCCTCTAGTACCAGACCATGAGGTTTCAAATGCAGAGTCTAGGAATGCTATCCAACTTTTGGCTCAGAGTGTAGCCAACCAGAACAATCAACATGTTCTAGTTCCTGCAAATACTAGTGGTGGATCAGTGACAACTCGAGTCCAGGATTTTGTTCGAATGAATACGCCCGAGTTCCTAGGGTCGCAAGTTGGTGAAGACCCCCAAAACTTCATTGATGAGGTCAAGAAAATCTTTAGAGTGGTTCACTTAGATGAAAGAAAACAGGGGTACGGATGCAACTCTTGTGATTTGGGAGTGTTTACCGGAGCTTTTCTGGATAGGTTATTCCCAAGAGAGTTGAGGAAGGCTAAGGCTCATGGATTTATGAATTTGAGACAAGGTTCTATGTCGATCGAAGAGTTCGAACTTAAGTTTACCCAGCTCTCTAGGTATGCTCCACATATGGTTGCCGATCTCAAGGCACAAATGATAAGTTCCTATTTCGAGTATCTGACTTGGTGAAGACAAAGTGCAGAAATGATATGTTGTTAGAGGATATGAATATGTCTAGGTTTATGACTCATGCTCAGCAGGTTGAGGGAGATAAGCTTAGGGAACATGCTAAGGACAACAAGAAAGCTAGGACAGGAAACTATGAGTACTCTCAACAGAAATCGGGTGGTGGAAATCGCTCGCAGTTTCAGGAAAGATCTTCAGCTCCAGCACCTTCATCAGCTACTGCTCCATCCCCCAGGTTTCGATAGGATCAGAAATGTAGGGCATCAGTATTCTCAAGGGAGTGTTTCACGTAACAGGTTTTACGACCTGATTTCAAAAACTAGGGTTTCGAAACCATTTCGCAACTTTGGCAAAATTTGTTAAGTTTTGGAAAAATTTATAATTTGGAAGTTGCCACTTATTATTTTAGGAAAAACTAAGAGAATCATTTAAAAAAGGAGTTTTTGAAAGAAAATATATATATATTTTAAAAAAAAACAGAATCGGTTAAGGGTTCAAATCATTCTCTAAGAAAGGGTTTAGGCATCTTAGAGAATCCACTAACACACGGTTGACCGGCGAATTAAAAGAGTTTGGCTAATTTTATAAAAAAAGGGTTAATTATAAAAATCTTAAATAAAAATATTTTGATACTTGTAAAATCTCAAAAATAATCCTAACATAAAAATTTCATCCATAGTCAAGTTTTTGAACTATACAATTAATTCAAACTCATAAACATGGATTAAAGCTTCTCAATAACTATGAAAGAACATGAAAGGTTCTTAAGTTATTATAATAAGCTTAAATTGCCCAACTTAAAATGGGTTTCGAAATTTGAAAACTTAAATAAAAATATCTCCCCAAGGATTCATCTAAATTAATAAAGGTTAGTAAGCAAATAATATAATAGATAATAACACATCCAACATGGTAAGAATGATAAAATTTAAAAGAATTTGGACTTTTAGTCCAAAAATAATTGGCCGCTGCTGTTGAGTTCAAATTGGACTCTTCAAAGTCCAACTTTCAATTTTCCAGCCCCTTAGACTATTAATGCTGCTGTCTTCTTGGGTTTTAACCCAATGATAATGGCTTCCTGTTTTTCGGTCTTTCCAAGGCTGCTGGTGCTACTGGTCATTTTATTGAACTTTTAAGTCCAAAAACTCAAATTTCAGCTCTTTAGGACCATTATTATTTCTCTACTGAGTTGTTGCCTTCGGTTTGGATTTTAACCAAACAATACTATCTTCCCTTTCATGATTCCAAAGGAGGTTGACTCAGGAAGAGGAATATGCAAGAGAGGGGAGTCCATTGGACTTAAATGGGTGAGTTCATGAAAAGAAGACGAAGAAAATGATTAGCACAAGTGAAGTAAACAAGTAGGAGACGATACTTAAAAAATAAAACAACTCAATGCAGCGAATTGGTCAAATATTTGATATTCTAATAATAATCTATTCCTTGTTAACTAATTTAGTACCAATTTGCCCATAATGAACTAAAGCACCCAACTTTGTGCAACATAGAATAATTAAAACTTGAAAGAAAATCATCAGACCTTCCAAGTAACATTATCAATTGGGTATTATATATCTCATCAAACCAGAATGTCAAAAAGGGTCTTAAGAAATCACAACTAACTCTAAAATGTAAGAGACTACTCATATGATTCACTTTAAAATTGAGATACATCTGATCGAATTTTGACAATAAAAAATGAATGAAACAGACCACTGTTTAAGCAAGCAGGCAACCACATTCAACAAGTTAATACGATAATCCTATCTCAACCAATTCAAGCACGGATCTAAAGACAATGAGTTAAAGAATTAGGATGCATAAGAGTTGAGAGCTTTCATTCATCTGAGCCTGACTCCTTGGGAAATGCTAAAGAGCAGCCCAGAGGTGAGTTATTTCTCACTCAAACAGGCCCTCAATTAGCATTAAGTGCCAATGGGTATGTTGGTTGGCAAATCACATTAACAAGTTTCACAAAATAGGCAGGTAGAGATGGAATTTTAGCAACAAAGATGACTTTCACAATACAGGAGATAGAAACTCTAAAATCAATGTAACTAACTATGATATTTTTAGATCACATTCTCGATATAGAAGGAAACATGAATTGTATCTCGAATTATAGGTGTCTAAAGAAGGCAATGAGAAAGAAATCGATAGCCATATACACGGATTGTGAAGTCGAGTTAGAATAAAAGTAACTAGAAGAATATAGTATGAACTTGACTAAGTAAAAGAAACATTCTCTAAATTATCAGAAAATCAGCTATAAAGAGAGTGTAAAATAGACAAGCTTGAATAGATAACTTAAGTGAAATTGTACTTTATACTAGGAAATAGGAACTAGTCCACCATGATTCTTAAGCAAATAAATTCAACTAAGATAATTTCATTAAGCCTAATCTTTATAAATTATCACAGATTCATATGAATGTAAACAATGGAAACTTATATATCTTTACAAGAACTAAAAAAAAAAGCAAAAAAAACACCAACACTAAAATACAACCAGGCAATGCAGTGCATAAAACAACCATTGACATCAACTAAAGGATAACAACAGAAAGGGCAGGGGTACAACTCTTTCCTATTAATCTAATAGGAAAGAACATGCTGAGAAATTGGAACAAAAGCAACTGCTGGAAAGAAAAATAACATGGACACCATATTCGGGATTAGGAAAACAAGACGAGCACACTTGGCTATATAAAACACAGAGGTAATAAAACTACAATAACCCTCTTTCAATCAGCATTAAGATTATATAAAGGCATCCATGGCGCAAGAAGATACAGAAAACTCCACCAGGAATAACAACACTTTAAAAGCTTCTCACAACAATCTACACATATCAACAACTAAAATGTTTGAACACAAAAAGCATAACTCTAAACCCTATTCAACACTAATTATCCATATCCAGAAGGTATAACTATCTCACATATAAATTAGTCGAGCTCAAAGATAATCGATTTTACTATTTAATTTTTTAGCCACTGGAAACATACCTAAACAGTTAATGCCAAACACGATTTCAACGAACGAAACATAATTAAGAGCCAAAAAATGTTGAAATAAAGAGAAATTTACCTGGTTCTGAGTAGCAAACCGAACGACAAGTTTGACGGAGACGATTTCACCACTTCTTTCAACTCGAATAGCCACAAAATTTTAAACTATTGAGCCGAGAATTCCCAAACCTTTTAGGGGTACTATCACGTCTCAAAAAATTCCCCTTGAACAGTGAGAAGAGAGGGGTTTATATAAGAGAGATTTTGGGGGAATTTCTTGTTAGAAACGATGTGGGAAATGGGAAATTTTCAATATCCTTGAACGGATAAGGATTGCCCACTAGCTAGTGTACGAATTCGTACCATTTCGAATAGAGATTGAATAAACAAAAAGGGAAATTGGAATGAATATTACCTTTTGGGAACCCTCTGGAAGTATGCGGGTACAAGGGCTCGTGACTTCCGTGTGACAAAACAAGCTTAAGCAAAGAGGAAACCTTGGTGTCATTTTGGATTCTTCTTCTCTGTTGAATCTTGCGTTTTGGGTCTCTTTGGTTGAGTTCGCTGGAGATGAGCGTACTATTGAGAGGAACAACGAAAAAGAGAAGAGTATAGGGATTATTTGGGCCAGGTCAGGTGATTTTGGTCCAAATAATTGAATCTTTTTGGTCCAAATTAGATTTCAAAGGAAATAGGTCCTTGAGTCTTAAAAATAATAAGATGATAATATTTGAAATGAAATAAATTATGTATCTAATCGATTAATAAGATTCTTTATTTTACAAATGTGAAATAATTAACTAATTATAAAAAATAAGACTAATTGGAACACTAATTAAAATTTTGATTAGTTTAAGGAAAAATAAGATAAATATTAAGATAAACATTATTTTTTTAGATGATTTTTTTAAAATATTTATAAATCTCGAAAGTCGTACACAAAACTTATATGTTTATAAATATAGAAATATATAATTGCTTCTAAAAACAAAACAAAACCAAGCCTAAAACCCTTTTGGGATTTTTCAAAAACAATTATTTCCAATTGTCCAAAATTTAAGAAGCTTAAAAATTAATCAAATCGTGGAGGGTCAAAATTGGGTGTCAACAACAGGACCTACCCAACTTGTTCAAAGTGTGGTAAGAACCATTCGGGTGAGTGTCTTGCAGGCAAGGAAGGATGATTTGGTTGTGGTCAGACTGGTCACAGGTTGAGAGATTGCCCTTCTTCTAAGAAGGGGTAAGGAGGTAACAATAATAGGGCTCAGTCTACAACTCCAGCAGCACCAGCAGGTTGCCCAACTTAGCAGGGTGCTTCATCGGGTACATGTGGCGGTCAGCACCAGAACAGGTTGTATGCTCTCCAGGCTCGCCAGGATCATGAAGATTCTCCTGATGTGGTTATTGGTACGTTACGAGTCTTTCATTTAGATGTCTATGCTTTGTTAGATCCAGGGGCGACTCTTTCCTTTGTAACTCCATATATAGAAGTAAACTTTGGTGTCAGTCCACAAACTCTCTTAGAACCCTTCTCAGTCTCTACTCTAGTTGGTGACCCAGTTATAGCTAGACGGGTATACATAAATTGCCCTGTCACAATCTCTCAGAAAGTCACCTCAGTAGATCTTGTAGAGTTAGAAATGGTAGACTTTGATATCATTCTAGGCATGGATTGGTTACATTCATGTTATGCCTCAGTAGATTGTAGGACTAAGATCGTTCATTTTCAGTTTCCCAGCAAACCAGCCTTAGAGTGGAAGGGTAGTAGCTCAATGCCTATGGGTCGATTCATTTCCTACCTTAAGGCCAAAAAGATGATCTCTAAAGGGTATCTATATCAGTTAGTTTGGGTTAAGGATTCAAGCTCCGAAACCCCAACTCTTGATTCATTAACATAGTAACATCAATGCCTTAGCAACCCCCTAAGGAACACTTGTGCAATGTATGGTTGGCATCCCATAATACCAACCATATTAAGCACTCCATTGAAGCTACCTTAGTCATACATATAATATTTAGACCTCATCATAAACAATAGTCATCAAGGATAAAAATAGTCATGTACATTACTTGAACATAAGGAAAGTCATTCATGGCAACTATCCATTCAACATACATGCAAACCTTTATATCTCATCATAACATATAGGAACCATCCCATAACATCCTACTAAGTTTACTTGTGCAATGTGGAAGTGAAGTCCCATACCCCCACTCCTACTAAGTAAAACTAACCAAGAAGTCTTAGTATAGTTCATATCTCATTCATTATCTTATCATATAGGGAAAAGTAGCAATAACCGACATAGACCATGTGAGCTACATGGAATCCGGTGTCGTGTAACCCCACACCGAAAGAAGGTGTCCTACTTGCCTAAGGTAGAACTAAATGTATTAGATTTTAGGTGGATCCACTAGCTAAGTCCTATGTGGGCACATAATTATGGGATAGGGAGAATGCTTCTAGAAACCCAACCTATTGCATTGGCGGAGGAGCTTCAATCTCATGAGTTTTCTTTAGATGACCCGACCTATTGCATTGACGGAAGGGACTTTACATCACTTTCCATATCCACTCGGTACTAAGCATTATTTCCCAAATTATACATAATTAGTCTTGAATTGTATTTACGTGTGTGAAGGAGTGGTCTACCCTTCATTCAATACAACTCATAAGATAGCTCATAGATTCATTTAGGTGAGAACTAACTTTCAACCTTAGAATCATCATTAGCATGTGAGTAAACTTTTTACATTATTGTTCATAGTGTTTTCATGACAAATTGCCTTTCAATCAACACATTAACATGTGTAAGGGTAAGGGGAGAATAACCTTTCAACAATACCTCAATTTACACAATAGTCATGGGATCTTTACCTTCCAAGTGAATCGTAATTTCATACATCACATTAAATAATATGTACAAACCCTAGCAATTTACCCTTTGAAGGGTCATGAATAATGCCTCACAATCACACTTAGAAATACTACTTTAAGCATGAATAAAACAAGATTCAATAACTAGATTAATATAGATATGATTCATAGTAATCATCTTGCATCAATACTCCCATCACAATTCATGAAATTTGGGTCATGGGATAGTTCACGGGTTCATGGGGAGTTTTACTATAAAAATCACCATTAAACGTCAAATCATCCATAATATAAGACAATTAACATAATGAAATTATTTTTAGGAAGAACCCATGGCTAGAATGAAAACCCTAGTTTTTAAACAATATCCCACATTTTGAAATTAGTGTTGAAGCGCTTCATGGAGAAAAGTGTTCCATGAATCAAGGCTCCCATACCTTAATTGAAGCTTTGCCAATGAATTGGAGTTCAGAAGATGGACTCTTGAGCCATATTCTTCAAGTTCTTGGTGTTCTTCAATGGAAAAACTCTAGAGAGAGAAATATTGGAGAGGAGAGGATTTTGGAGAAATATTTGGGTGTTATGAATTAATGACTTGTATTGGGAGAATTTGACTTAAAATCAACTTATATTTTACCCTTAAAAATACCCAAAACGACCTCACTTTGTTTGGACTTAAAAGTAAAAGACTCAATTAGCCCTCATTTTAAAATCACACCTAGGTGTCACGTGCACCTTCATCTTAGACTCGATTGAAGTGAATATAAATCATACCCAGTTGATGTTACTTCTATTTGGTATCATTTTCTTCCTTTTTTCAATGTCTAGCCTAAACCCCAATTCTTGGGGTTTCATTTTGTGACTATGGGTTAAATTTCATGTTGGGTATAGCTTATTGTTAGTCTATTTGTTGTTTAAATGTGATGTCGTTTAGTAGTTGTGTTTGAACTTAATGGGATTGTATTTGCAAATACGATTTCATCTTAGTATTTTTGGCTTGATCGAGAGAGAGGTTTTAAAACTAAGACTAATAAAATGATAATCAATGGTAATTGGGTCATCATGGGTTCAACTTGAGGGAGTGAATCCTAGGCCTTTTCCCACACATTCTGCTCTAGAGAGTGAATGGGCCAAGGCGGAGGTTGTGCTTAAAAGCGGCAACTCAGTGTTTGAGAGAAACCGAGTTGATTCGGGGTAAGTTGCTCGAGAGAGAATTTACCCCCACTAAAGTCTAGCCTAGTTACGAATGTTCAGCTATTGATTATAAATAGCAATTACCCGATTGTGTAGTTTATCCATTATTCTTATCAAATCCCAAGAATCCCGTCTCCTATATTCGCATCTTTGTGTTTTCACTGTTTTTGTTCATTAATTGAAGACAAAGCCCTCTTGATAATTGACATTCATGTCAAACCTTTAATTTATTATGTTTTTACTCGATAGTGTTTTTTGCTATGGTTAACTCTAGCTTATTCGAGCTTAACTCTTAATTATCAGAAACCGCTCCCTTGGGACTCAACCACAGCCCATTCGGTTGGGTTATATTACTATTGTATGATTGTAGACACTTTAATTGGAAGTTGTGTCTTGATTACGCAAATATCGAAAATGGTACCGCTGTCGGGTATTGGTGTTACTTGAGAACTTCGAGTTGAGTCAAATTTTGCTTTTGGTAGTGGTAGTTTACTTATTTCATTTTTAGTTTTGTTTTTATTTGCGTTGCCATTACAAGCAGACACTTGAAGCATGGCCGGTAGAATTGGTTGAAAATTGGTTGAGACGAACCAAGAAGTCGAGAGGGACTTCATGTTAGCTGCACTGGTAACTCAGCTAGACGATTTGGCCACAAAAATATTAGAGATAGAAGTCCAGTTTAAAAGAAAAGGGAGGTACATACCACCTCATAAGTGGAAAAAGTCTAAAGACAATAAGAACAGTAGTATCGAGGATACACTACTAATCATTCTCCAAAAGATCACTGAGCAAGATAGAGTGCTAGAGGAGATGAAGAAGAATATTGAAGTGTTAAATCAAATGATTGGCTCTCACTCGATATCTATCCAACTGATCGAAACACTCATGAGTCATTTAGTGCCTCATCTCCACCCAAATGAGCAAATGGGATTACCTAGTGACACTAGGGCGAACCCCAATAATGGAGTGTGAGTAGTGTCTTGCGTCATGCCACGACGTTAACTAAGGCGCTTCCTGGGAGGCAACCCAAGATTTTATTGCTTTAAATTGTTATTCTATAAATAATGTTGTATTGATTGTGCATGTTAAAGTAGAAGAAGTGTTTTAAAAGTGCAAAATTGGCGAACAAATAATACAGTCAGTGAATCGCCAAATTGGTTGGTGTGCTTGACTTGGTTCGCCATTTGGCTTAAAGTAATTTTATCATGGAGCCTGTAAAACTCGGTGAGCCTATGAGCAACTTGGCGAGTCGCCAACCTGGTCGGCGATTGTGACAAAGTCTGACGTTTGGATCACCACGTAAATTGGAGGTCCTGTAAAACTTGGAGGGATAAAAGATCACTCAGCGTGTCGCCAAGTAGCTCGGCGAACACGAATAATATCATCGAGTGGGCGAAAACTAGACGGTCTTAAAGAGAGCCACAAAGTTAAATTTCAAATCCTTTAACTTTCCCACACTTTTTATTTGCCCAAACTCACACCCACACTCTAGTATCTATATTTCTTGCATTTTTAGAGTATTATTAATGTTGATCTATGCTTGGAGTTGGATTTCATTTGCCTCTTATCATTTCAAAGTAATTTAATCGACAAATAAGGTTGGTCTTCCGAACCCCGAATTTATTGTTAGAAATTTATTCTCTTATGAAAATTATCTTATCGTGTTGTCGTGTGCTGGGCCCCTCTGATAGGATTAGATTGTTCAAATGCCTATCTTAATTAGAGAATCTTTCCCATTTTGTCTTGATTTTTGAAATCCGGTATGCACATAATGATTAAATTTTGTGCGGTTGTGCTTGCATGTAGTTTGGTTTGGCAGAATCAGGAGAAATTTGAATATCCCGAGATGATGAGTGTCATGGGTCTTAGTTTAATTTTACTAGTGCAAGTGTTAATTTTGTTTTTAGGGGTTGCGGAGTCAAATTCGAGAAAGTGAGTTGAAGGTGGGCACGTTGGGTCATTTAGCGAGCTGGGTCGAGCTCGCCAAACCACTCGATGGTTCGCCTAATGTCCCCATCTCACTTTCAATTTCATTTCAAATGAGTAGTTAAAGTTTGTAACTTTTAGCGAGAAGCCTGAGGTTGCCGAAAACACTCGGTGACTCACCAAAGGTAGTTTTGATCGCCCTTTGTCTGTACCCTTGAACCTTTTATGCACTGTAACTTTCAGCAAACTATCCTTTGCTCGCTGAATGGAATCAGCGATTCGCTGAAAGGTTTTTCCCTTCGCCGACTTGCCAAAATATTTTAGCCAACTTTTTAGGCGAGCCCGATTCAGCTCGCCAAGGTGATTTGGTTACTTGCTGAGTAACTCGGCTAGTCCTTCTGCAAATTCTTCTCTATGAGATTTGTTAAGTATATCTAACTTTTCCCACTATGATTGCAGACATGGCTAGGTCTAAAGTTGCTGGAAGAAACATGCCACGCCAAGGGAAAGCAAAAGGGATCACACTGAATGAGAATGCAGTTGTATCCAGGGGCAAAGCCACAAAACTGTCCACAACTGGTGGGAAAGGCAAAGGTAAAGGTAAGGCATATGAGTTAACGGGAGCAAGCTCAGACATCGATGACATTTATGCTACTTACCTCACCTCATCTGAAGGTGAGGATGAGCATCAAGAGCCTCATACTACAGAGTCTAAGGATGATGAGCTTGTCATAGCGTAGAGGGCGGAGTTACGATTTAAAAAGATGAATGATCCATCTAGGATCAGGAATCCCCAGCCTACCACCCCTACCACTCCAGTCCCAGAACAAGCAATGGTACTGGCACTTCCGACACAGGGTCCTCTGCCCAAGTCAATGAATAGATTAAAGATTGAGGGTCTGAGGACGATCCTTGTGGAAAATCATCAGTCCATAGATGGGGTTATCGACAGGTACCCAGAGAAAATGGATTACTTGAAACACCACAAGTTCCAAATCTTCACCAAACCCCGTGGTTCTTATATTCCAAGCTGGGTTAGAGAATTCTATAGTGCATACGGTGCATTGATACCCCAGAGAAAGAATCAAGCAACAACTTTCAAAGAAGTCGACTATGCAGTTGTCAGAGGTAAGAAGGTAACTTGTTACAGTAATGATATCAACACAGTCTTGGGCATGTCTAGGAGTATTAATGATCACTACCATCACTTGATCAGAACAGAGAAGCTTGAGGAGATGAAAAAGTTGTTAGCCCCACTAATTTTAGATGGTACTCCGAAGTGGTTGGCAGTAGGGGCCCCAATTGAAAAGAAAGACATGAACGTTGCTGCAAGATTATGGTTTGGTTTTATACACAGTACAATCATGTCATCCCATAACAAGTTAATCCTTCGCCTTGCTAAGGCTACCTGTCTGGTTGCATCATAAAGAAAACCAGTATAAATTTGGGGATGATCATTTTTTCAGAGATTCTCATGCATGCAAATCAGCGCCAGACCTCACTTTATTTCCCGGTATTGATCACTGAGTTTTGCAGACAAGCTCGGGTGCCTAGAGATGCCAAGAAAGATGTGGAAGTGATTCCCACATCCTTTACCAAAATCCGAAGGATCGAGGAAGAATATTTAAAGGACCAAGTTGAACAGAAGGAAAAAGCAGCCCTAGTGGATTCTTACCCGGTTGTAGATACAGACTTATCACCTGCAGAGGCTTCTTTGCCTACTCCGGCCCCTAGGCCTTCAGGTAGTCCTTGTGTTGTATCTTCTTATGCCCCTACATGTTCTGTTGTTGTACTGCCTCCTAGACCTTTTGTTGTTGCTATCTCCCAGACTTCTATCTCCCAGGCTTAATTACTTCAAATGGGACAGCTTGCTTAGTCTACGGATTGTCGGGCAACCAGGCTTGAGACCTCCATTTGTAATACGATTCAGGCTACTTTGACTGCTGTTGTGACACCATTGAGTGCCGACAATAATACCCTTGTGGCAAGAATAGCGGTGTGTGAGCGTGGTCAAAGAGCCATCGAGGAGGTGACGACTTTAAAAGCTGCCATTGCTGAGCTGAGAAAACGTAAGGACTACCTGAAGTCCACCGATATGTCCATGGTTTTTGGAATAGTGATGATTCCAGATGTGCCCGAGATGCCTCCAACTACCACCGGGCATGAGGATAGAATGGAGCAGATACCCGAGCCAGAGGCAAAGACTGATGAGGAGATGCTTGAGGAGACTGAGGGAGCTACAGATGCGGACCTGACCGAGATTAAAGCAACAATGATAGATGCAGTTGTACAGGCCTCCCTGGCAAATACACCGTTTGTTGTCTCTAGTGAAGTTGGCTCTTCTGGGGAAATTTCGAGCACTGATGCCCAAGGCCAGACTACTACACCGGGCAATAATACCCAGACAGATGGAGCGACTGCATAGACAGGATCCCCTCTTTACCTCCCTCTTTGTCTTACTTTATTTTGACTTTTGGATAATTTTCATTTGCAATTGAGGACAAATGGTTTTTGTTTGTGGTGGGGTAAGGCCCACCTTTGTGCATATTATTTTATTTATATATTGGTTTTTTAGTTTAAATTGTGTTGACACTGCTTTTTTTGGAAGGCTTGAGCTTGTGGCTCCTTGCTTCTAATTGAAAATGATTTTTGACTCTTTTAAAAAAAAATTGTCACCTCATGTATGTGTTGAATGTAGTTGTTCTCTTGCAAATTTGAGTATGGGTTTTGATCAATACCCATAACTTGAATAGTGCTCATAATTAAACAAACATGAATGAGCGGCTACGATGAGGCCAAATGAAGTTGAATAGACAATATGTGAACTCTTTGCATCTCGTTGTGACTAGCCAATTATCGAATCGAGTCTCTTGTGATGAACATTGCACAGTAGCAAAAGTGTGGAGTCTTGTTTGACTTTGGTGTTGATGCCTTGTGTGATGAGCTTATTGTGAACCTTGCATGATAACACCTAGAATTTGCCCCGTTGGTCCGGTTGACTAAGTAAGGTTATCTCTTGATATGATCTTAGGAAACTTCGAAGAGTGTGATCCAATTTGACATATACCTGTTTTGTGGCCTACCTTGTGAATGTGTGAACCTCTTTTGAACACCCCTTGAGCCTTACCTTTCTTGGGAAGAAACTTGATGAAAACATGACCTCCCTTAATCCACTACCTATAATCCTCTTGATTTGTGAATTGATTGAATAGTCAACTTAGGCCAAAAGCCTAAGTTAGGGGTGTGGTGAAAAGAGAAGGCAAGTCACGAAGATTAAGAAAAGTCTCCTTTAACCCATGGTTTTGAGAAAAATGGAACCCCTCCATATAAATAAAAGAGCGAGAGAAGGGAAAGAAAACAAAAGAAAAAGAAAAATAATAAAAAAGTTGTGGAATAAAGTACAAAAGAAATGGGGTTTCCGAACAATCCATAGAAAGTGAATAATGGGATGACTTATGAGCACTAAAGAAAATGATGAAAGAAGAGGAAAGGAAACACTTTGAGCACCACATTTCATGAGGATGAAAGTCACTGAGCCTAAATGACCATACCTTTGCACTCAACCCCATTACAGGCCTTGAAAAGACCTTTTTTATCTTGAGTGAGCTTCAACAATTGTCTATTGGAAAATACGGTCAAACCTATGGGTGAACTCATGCATTGTGTTCTTCTTTGTGAGCGTGAGCGTTGCATTTGATTGAGGAACTTTAAATTGTTGAACCATTGTGTGTGAATATGGAATCATCCTTTGTGTGAGGGCATTTGATTTCCTAAGTTTCAAGTAGAGAGACTTGTTCTTATATTCTGAAGATTTGAAGACTTCTAATTCCAAGAAATTGGAAGTGGCTTTTGAAGATTTTTCATCTTAGATTTGATTGAAGTGAATACAAATCATACCTAGTTGATGTTACTTCGATTTGGTATCATTTTCTTCCTTTTTTCTATGTCTAGCTAAAACTCCAATTCTTGGGGTGTGATTTTGTGAATATAGGTTAAATTTCCTATTGTGTATTGCTTATTGTTAGTCTATTTGTTGTTTAAATGTGATTTCGTTTAGTAGTTGTGTTTGAACTTAATGGGATTGTAGTTGCAAATATGATTTCATTTTAGTGTCTTTGGCTTGCTGGAGAGAGAGGTTTTAAAACTAAGACTACTAAATAGGTAGCCGCTGGTTATTGGGTCGTCAGGAGTTCAGCTCGAGAGAGTGAATCCTAGGCCTTTTCCCACACATTCAGCTCCAGAGAGTGAACGGGCTAAGGCGGAGACTCTGCTTAATAGTGGTAACTTAGTGTTCGAGAGAAACCGAGTTGATCCGGGGTAAGTTGCTCGAGAGGGAATTTACCCCCACTAAACTCTAGCGTAGTTACAAATGATCAGCAATTGATTATCAATAGCAAATACCCGTTTGTGTAGTTTATCTTGTATTCCTATAACATCCCAACAATCCCATCCCCTATATTCGCATCTTTGTGTTTTCACATTTTTTGTTCATTAATCGAATACAAACCCCACTTGATAATTGACATTCGTGTCACACCCTTAATTTATTATGTTTTTACTCGATAATGTTTTTAGCTATGGTTAACTCTAGCATATTCTCACTTAACTCTTAATTCTCATAAAGTGCTCCCTGAGGACTCGACCCCAACTCATTAGATTGGGCTATATTACTATTGTACGATTGTAGACACTTGATTTGAAAGTTGTATCTTGATTACACAAAGATCAACCACGACTCGTGATCCTTCTCGTAAGGATTGGGGCAATAGCTCCTTCAAGGTGACACAAGGCTCACATGCCCAAGGCATCACCACAAGGGGCTCCACGAGCCGTGGTAAAGACCACGAGCCGTGGTCCCTCTCGTGGTCCTTGAAGCAGTGGCCTTGCCACTTGGGACAATTGGATATTTGCCTAAGGTAACTTCACGAGCACCTCCCATGGTCGTGGTCATTACCACGGACCGTGGTGATGGCTGTGAAGTTTGAGGCAATAGCTAGGAAAAGTGGTGGCCATATTTTCATGGCCAATGGATCTTCACGAACCCCTTCACGAGTTGTGGTGAGGACCACAATTCTTGGTTACCCTCATGAAGGGTGAGGTAGTGTGCTAAAGGATAGGGGCAGCCTTGGACTTTTTCCTTGGCTTGTCCCCTTTGCCATATAACTTACCTCATGGCCTTGACTCCTATAACACTCATTCAAGACGTGCATCCTCACATTTAGGCTGTAGTTAATCCTACCATTTTTCGGAGTGTTACACCTCCACAATCTCATCATTTCATAAAGAGCATGGGTACTCGCCTCCATGTCCATTCATCATAGTAAGATTGTGGGGACTCACCTCTTGTTCAATTCTAAGGAGTATGGGAATTACCTCATATCCTTACATGTGGAGGTCAAGGGTAATCGTCTCTAGCCTCATCAATTACATAAGCTTTTATTGTAGATTCCTTTTATGTGAGAAATCCTTTCAACCTAGAACCATTCATGTGAGTAAACCTTTCACATTCATAGATTCATATAGCAATTCATATGGGAAGTATCCCTTCCTCAACAATAACATCAATTACCAATATTTCATATCATAAGATTTATTCTCAAAGCCCTAATTCTCATGATCATAATCTAAGATTTATTCTCAGGTAATTAACATCATACTCATCATATATGCTTCAATCGCCAAGCAATTCTAGTCATAATATATCAATCCTATAAGGAGATATCAAAATTTATCAAGTTTCCCTTCAGGTCATCAAACCCAATTTCATCTATTCTAGGTTAGAAACATGAAATAAACATGGGTACATGTAATTTCATCCGAAAAACATGTAATTCTACTAATTCAATCATAAATAATCATAATCCACTCAATTTGATCAACATTCAACATAACCCACAACATTGGAAGAAATCCTAACTAGAATTGGGGAAATTCTTCTTGAAATTGTGGAATTCTAGGGAACTCCATGGGAGGAAGGATCCCATAGATGAAAAACAAATCATACCTTGATTACAAAGCCCTCACAATCTTGAAGATTGGGAGACTTGATCTTGACGTAGTTCCAATTTCTTCCTTCTTCTTCAAACTTCTAGAGAGAGAATTTATTACAAAAGTTTTGGGTTATCTTTATGGATTTGAGAGAATGACTTGAATGAGGGGTTTTGGGGGTTAAAAATACTTATACAGATGTTTTAGACTTAGGCAAAACTACACCACATTAACTTAATTAAAATTGGAAAAGACCCATATGCCCCTAAAATAACAACTAGCCCATGAACCACGAGACCATGACTGACAGACCGTGGATGGATCTACGGTCCTTCCTGGTCAACCATCATTCATTTTTAGAGACTTTTGTCCAAACGACATCCACTGGACCACGGTGCGTGGACCCACCTATGTTCCGTAGGTCCTATCGTGGTCCACACCTAGACCATTTTCAAGGGGTTAATCTATGGACCCACCTAAGGTCCATGACCCACACAACATGCCCTGGTTGGCCTTTCGTTGATTGAACCTGGAAGGTCTGACAAGGTAAGTTGACATTTTCCCTCTTTCGAATCCGGGATGTTACATATTATTTGCTTTAATTAGCTTGTTGGTAGTATTGTTTACTTATTTAAATGCTGATTTGGAGTGGGTGTTATTGAAAGTTTTGTATCAATCTATGAATTATAGTTGCAAATACAATTCTAACTTATTGTTCTGAGCTTGCTTGCGAAAGAGGTTTAGAACTAAGGTTTTCGATTGATGATTGTAGTTATTGGGTTATTGTCGGTCAGCTCAAGTGAGTGAATACTAAACTTAATTCTACCTATCTAGCTCGAGAGAGTAGATAAATTGAGGTATTACGTTGTTTATAATGTCGAGGATTGAGAGAACTCACTTGAATCGTAATAGTTGTTCGAGAGAAAGATATTGCACTATTGTCTAGCCTACCTACTAAAATACAACAATTGTTAGTAAATTCCAATTACCCATATAGATAAATTAGCCTAAAATCGATAACATCCCCGAGAATTCCTCTTTACTTATTGATTCTCCTGGTTTCATAATTGTTGTAGTTGTTAATTGACAAACCGATCCCCCCATCTGACATTCATGTCACCCCTTTTACTTAATTAATTGTTTTCGATAATTTCTATTCCTATAACTAATTAGACCACATTTATAACTTTGTAACTGAATTCAAACTTGTACAGCTCCCTATGGATTGGACTCCAACTCTTCGTTGGGTTTTATTCTAGATTACGATTGCCTACACCTAATATTGGATGAGGTGCAGTTGAGCATTTTGCATCGGACCCTATATATTATAAGAATATAGTCAAGTGGTTGAGTTAGTAGAAAAACGTACCAAGTAAGATATTAATGAATAAAACACAAAATCATGTTGAAAGAACTTTTCGTGACATACAATGACCAAATGAAAACATGAGTAAAGGAGTTAGAAAACATAAGTCATAAAAGATGGTTAATGCAAGCTAACATCTTCGAATCATTGTGAGATACTTCTTGAAGAAACCTTAGTTCATTATTGTGGAAGATTTACCTTTAACCGACATAGAGACCATGTGAGTTAAGAACATAGAATTCGGTATCTACCCCACACCTAAAATTAGTGTTCTACTTTCCCAGGTAAGACCATGAATTTCTAGGTTTGGTGGAACCACTAGCTAATATTTATTAAAGACAACATCCTATGGTGGCACATAGTTATGTGATACAAAAATTACTACTTGAATTTCGACCTCTACTAATAGGAGAGCTTCCATCTCAATATCCTCTTGGTACTAAGAGTAAATCCCACAGAATAGTCATTATTACATAATTGTCTTCATTATTCATGGAAGGGCACGTCATATTTCCAATCCAAGCTAAGTCATATATCATCCCTGAAAAGGTAGAATTAAGCAACCAATCCAAGCAAGGTTTCATTAGAATTGCTCCTGAAATCTCGATTCAAAGTTTTGTTGAGAAAACCTTTCAACTCTAAGAATCCTTGTGTGAGAAAGCCATTTACAATCATGTTTTCATGTGTATATGAGAAACTCTTTCACAACAAAACAATAACAACATGGGAGCTTTACTCTCACAGCAAATCTTAAATCATTTTAATCTATTTCATAACAACATGCATATCTTCATAAATTCCTGTTTCGTGATTCTAAACCCACATTATGTCATCATAACTTTGAAAACATAGGGTATGCATGGGTTCATGGGGATTCATCTTAAAAACATGGAATTATCTTAATTCATGCATAATAGTTCATAAAATAATCAAATAAATCAACATTGAAAAGAACCCATGACATGGAAGAAAACCCTCACTTCAATTGGAGAATTTTAACTTCAAAATTGAAAATATTAGGAACTCTATTGAGGGAAGGGCTCCATAGATGAAGACTATCATACCTGAATGACAAAAGCTTGAATAAATAGTTGAATTGGAAACTTAGCTTGAAACCCTAGCTTCTTCTTTCAAACCTCTAGAGAGAGAAATATTGGAGAAAAAGACTTCTTCTTTTGAGAATTTGAGAGAATGAATTGACTTAGGAGGCTTTGGGGGTTTAAAATGTTTATATAGGCTTCTAATAGAGGGTAAAATGCAATAGTATTAGGCTAGAATAATTACGAAATACCCTAAAGCCCATATAAAATAACTGGCAAGTCCCGTCAACGACACACCTAGGGTCCGTTGGTCAGACAACGGACTGTACTTGTTGACAGTCGATGGAGTTTAGAGACTCTAAAATAGGACCCCTAACGACGTACTCATAAACGGCCTGTTGGTACACCTACCGACAATACATGCCAAGTTGTATGTCTCACTTTTGACTCTACAATCTCTCTAAGTATGGGACTCACCTACAAATCCTACCTACAACTGGTACATAGGTAGACATATTGTCCTGGTGAACCGTAGGACAATGCTGGACCTTTATAAATTTAAAGAATTTGGACTGGCCATCAACGGATCTAACCTACGGACCGTGTGTCAATCCATGGGCCGTGGGTGGCTCCGTTAGAACTGGCACCAAATCTTGAAAAACGTGCAATTTCTACCTTTTTGAATCCTAGGTGTTACATTATCTCCCACTTGGGATATATTCATCCTCGAATGAGATTTAATACATAATAAGGAAGGTAGGAACTTAATCTAATAGCCCAACATGAATGAAATAACATAAATGCACATATCCGAGGAGGAAACATCATATCATGAACTCTATATGCAACTCAACTCAAATTCACATAAACATGTAGAAATCAATCAAGTTAACTCAATTTTCTAAAAATTTAAGCTTTTCACGATACAAGCATAATGAGGAAATCATGGGAATATCTAAGACACGTGACACCAAATGAGTAAACCATGAGGGACTAAATACCTCAAGCTAAAGTAGGGACGGAGTGAAATAGATATGGATAACGAGACATCATATCGGCCTCGGCTTCCCAAGTAACACCCTCAACTATCCGATCTCTCCAATGAACCTTCACGGAAGAAACTTCTTTGTTTGTAAATTTCTTAACTTGTCGGTCTAAAATCTCAACCGAAACTTCCACATAAGAAATATTCTTTTTATCCACCCCAAACCATCTAAGGGAACAATAGATTCCGGATCTCCAACATATTTCATTAACAATGACAGATGGAAAACTTGATAAACTAATGCCAACTCATTAGGCAAAGGAAGCTCATAAACGACCTTATCAATTCACCTTAAAATCTAACATGGGCCCACATAACAAGGTCTAAGCTTCCCTTTCTTACCAAACCTCATTACACCCTTCATACGTGAAATTTTCAAGTACACCCAATCATTTACCTCAAACGCAAGATCACTTCTTCTAACATCGACATAGGACTTTTGTTGACTTTGAGCCATTTTCAATAATTTTCTAATAAGCCGAACATAGTCCATAGCCTCATTACCAACTTGGGACCTATCCTGGCAAATATACCCACCTCAAACCAACCTATATGAGATCTAAACCTCCTATGATATAGAACCTCGAATTGAGCAATTACAATGTTTGGATGATAAGTATTATTGTGTGCAAACTCAATCAAAGGCAAGTGATCATTCCAATTGCCCATGAAGTTAATTACACAAGACCTCAACATATCTTCCAATGTTTGGTTTGTACACTCTGCTTACCCATCAGTCTGTGGATGAAAGGTCGTACTAAGCTTAATATCAGTACAAAGACCCTTTTGGAATGATTTTCAAAACTGAGAAGTGAATTAGGTACCATGATCATAGATAATAGATAAGGGCACTCCATGCAACCTAACCATTTCCCTCAAATACAACTTAGCATTGTCCTACGCCGAATAAGAAACCTTGACGGGAATGAAATGAGCCAATTTCATCATTTGATCTACTATAACCCAAATCAAGTCATACTGTCACCAGGCATGGGGTAAACCAACAATGAAGTCCATTTTCAAATCTTCCCACTTGCAAGTACGAATATTGATACCTTGAGATAAACATCCCGGCGTTTGATGCTCAACTTTTATTTGTTGACAATTATGACACTTAGCCACAAATTCTGCTATATCCTTCTTTATCCCATTCCACCAGTAGATCTCTTACAAGTCACGGTCCATCTTGGTGGCTCCTTGGTGAATGGACTATCGAGAAGTATGGGCTTCTGATAATATCTCTCTCAAGTCACCTACATTAGGAACAGACAAATGGCCTTGATATCTAAGCACACCATCTCCCCCTAGGGAGAGGGGGAAAACCACTACAGAATTTTTAAGTACCGCTTCCTTCAATTCAATAAAAATCGGATCAAGACCTTGCTTGGCTTCACATTTGTCACAAAGGACAATTATGAATCATTTTGAACCATAACACCACCTTTGGTAAAGTCAATTAACCGAACACCTAATTAGGCTAACCTACGAACATCTCAAACTAACTCTTTTTTATCATCCCCTACATGAGCAACTCTACCGATCTATAACCAACCAAGAGTATCTGCCACCATATTTTCCTTACCGGGGTAATAGAGAACACTCACATCATATTCCTTTAATAATTTAAGCCACCTTCTTTGGCAAATATTTAAGTTTTTCTATTAAAAAATCTATTGCGAACTCTTGTGGTCGGCAAAATCATCTACATGAACACCCTACAAGTAATTCCTCCAAATCATTAGAGCAAAAAACAACTGCCGCTATTTCAAGGTGGTGGGTAGGAAAATTATTCTTGTGTATCTTAAGTTCTCTTGAGGCATAGGCAATGACTTCCCCATTTTGCAGAAGGACACGTCCTAACCCAATTCTCGAGGTATCACAATAAACAACAAAACCATCAGTTCCTTCCGGTAAGGTCAACACCAAAGTAGATGTAAGTCTATCTTTCAACTCTTAGAAACTCTTTTCACATGTTTTGGACCATATGAACTTAACCTTCTTTGGGGTCAATGCCGTCAATGCAGAGGTAATTGAACAAAACCCTTCAATAATGCTTCTACAGTAATTGGGTAAACCCAAGAAACTTCTAATACTCGAAGAGACAGGGTTCTAGTCCAACTCTTTACCGCATCCGTCTTCTTAAGATCTACCTCAATACCCTTACCAGTAGTAATGTAACCCAGAAAATCCACGTACCTTACCCAAAAATCATATTTACTAAACTTTGCAAACAGTTGTTGGGCCTTGAGGACTTGGAACACAATCCTCAAATGATCAATATGCTCACCATCACTCCTCGAATAGATAAATCTATCATTAATAAACATTATCACAAATATATCATGGTATTGTGTAAACACTCTATTAATCATATCCATAAATGTCGCCGAAGCATTATTCAAACCAAACGACTTCACCAAAAACTCATAATGACCATATCGAGTTTAAAAAGCCATCTTCGAAATGTCATCATCCTTCATCCTCAATAACCCAACCGGGGGTCAATCTTAGAGAAGTAGCTTGTTCCTTGAATTTTATCAGACAAATCATTTATGCTTGGGAGAGGATATTTGTTCTTTATGGTAACCTTCTTCAATTGTGGGTAGTCAATACACATACGGAGTGAACCATCTTTATTTCTAACAAAAAAAACTAGGGAACACCATGGAGAGATAATCGGTCGGATGAAACTCTTATCCAACAAATATTTCAATTGCTCTTTTAATTCCTTAAATTCTATCAGAGCCATACGATAAGGAGGAATAGAGATAGGTTGCGTGTATGGGATAAAATCAATACTGAATCTATTTCTCTTTTGGGAGGAACACCGGTAAATCATCAAGAAACACTTCTGGAAACTCATTTATAATAGGGACTGACTCAAGAGTAGGGCTTCAGAATCCATATATCTAACCGTAACTAGATGGTATACGTAACCCTTAGTGATCATATTTCTAGCTTTACAACAACAAACAAACTGACCTTTAGGCATATAATTTCCCTTCTTACACTCTATGACGGGTTCATTTGGAAATTGAAACTTGACTACACGGATACTACAATCAATAGAAGCATAACATGAATACAACCAATCCATACCAAGGATAACATCAAAATCTAGCATATCAAATTCTACAATATCAACATGAGTGACTCTATGGGACAAGGAGACGGGACACTTTTTATAAACCCACTTAGCCACAATAGAATCACCAATTGGAGTAGAGACATAAAAAAGATCTAACAACACATCTCAAAGATCATCAAACCTCAAAGCGACATATGGCGTCACAAAAGACAAGGTAGCTCCGGGGTCAAGTAGGGAATAAACATCAAGTTGGAAGACTTTCAACATACTTATAACCAGATAGAGAGAACTCTCTTTCTCATGATGAGTCTGAAATGCGTAAAATCAATTTTTCTCTGAAGGATTGGAACCCGAACTACTAGGCGGAGCTTGCTTGCCTTCTTTTCCCTTAGTCACAACTAATGACCAATCCCTTATTTTATAACCACTTTCACCACAAGCAAAGAAATCACCCATGCCGTCTAAGATCTTACCCTTATGCTTCTCTTCATACCTAGCACAAGTAGACATAGACAACAAAGATCCACTACCATTTCCTCCTTGATGACAAGGGTTAGAAACCTATCTTTGTTGAACTTAGGTGGGGCATTGGAGGATCCTTGACCGGAGAACCATTGTCGAAACTTAGAACGACCATGTCCATCGGACCTGGAATGTGATATTTTATCATCTTCGGTGTTGGCCCTTTTTGCCTCCTAGACCTTTCCTTAAGTTTCTCCTCTTTGATTTGTTGAGCATGAACAATGAGATTAGAAATGTCCATGTCATTGATAAAAATGGTTGTATGACATTCTACAACCACGATTTCGGACACACTTGAAACAAATTTTTAAATACTTGCCCTAGGATCGATAATCATTGTGGGAGCATATCAAGATAATTGTGTGAACGTCAAAGCATATTCCTTCACACTCATATTTCCTTAACGAAGGTTAATGAACTCAAGAACCTTTTCCTCCCTCATCTCAAGAGGAAGGAACCTCTCAAGGAAAGGAACTTTCAACTTTTCCCAATAAAGAGGACCCGCATGTTCCACCATCTGTCCTTTCTATTGGTTGAACCATATTTTAACAACACCCTTAAGTTGCTAAGCGGCCAACTCTGCCTTTTTCGTCGGAGTCACTCCCATGAACATTAGCACCTTATAAACCTCATCAATGTACTTTTGGAGGTTTTCCTCAACCATAGAACCCTGAAATTATGTAGGATTCATTCTAGTGAAATCCCTTACACTACAAGAAAAACTGCCTATAACGAAGGGAAATCTCTTCCCTAAATGTCCAGATCTGGTCGCAAATGGGCCTATTACAACGGGACAATGTTGTTCGCCACCTGTCCTAAAAGGCTTCTTCTCTAAAGAATGATTGGGACGGGTTGCTCTGGCTGGTCACCAAATGTTATTAGAGATGACAACTTATACAGTCGCAATTATACTTTTAGGGACCATAAATATCGTCCCAAATAGGAAATTTTCATATTTAAAAAGTAGATATTTGCGACCGTTAAACCTTTTTTGTGATGAGTAAGTACCTGGTCCTAAAATACTCTATTGTGACAAGCAACTAGCTCGTCCTGGAATAACCTTTAGAGACAAGAAACTAATCCGTACTTCATTAACAGTTAAAAAGAGCAATTAACTAGTCCTACAATAACATTAGAAATGAAATAATATTCTTGTCTCTAATGTAGCGCCAATGGTACAACAACTTCATATCATAAAATGAATTTCATCAGTGAGTATATAATGTCTACTAACAAAAAATTCCATACAAAAGGATGATAGATATAGTTTCAATATTTGCTCAGTGAAATACTTAATCAACTAGCATCCCAAGCTAGAGTATGTTCAGTTTTACATAACATTTTTAGCAAAATAATAATGAGCTTGTGCATCTTCTAAACTTTAATCTTGATTTGTAACTTCAATCTACAAAAATCTGTAAGAATAAGATTTTGCAAAGACGATAAGTAACTATTAGTATATAATAATATATATAAACTTACACTAGAAATAGTTAAAGCGCTTACCGCAAAAGTGTACTATTCATCAATTCTCCAGAAACAACAACAAGCTACAATAACATAAGAAAATTATTAGACAAAATTTTCGATGCATCAACCATAACATTTGATGGATTCGTCATATTGAACTCCAAGAGTGCAATCGCTTGGAACCCCGATATGAAGAAATAACAGAAAATGCACTTGAAACTACAAATTCAAAGTTCCAACTTTCCAGAAACATGTCTACATATGTAACTTGGACTTGTTTTACTAATAACCTTTTTGTCTTCTACAAAGGTGAGGTCTGTGCAACTTCTATTAGAATGTTTCATGGAGTTTTCATAAGCTTCACAATTATTGCTAACTTGCACAAAAGCTCAACATATTTTAGTGAGGTCAATAATGGTATCGAGACTATCTCAAAATAGAGGTGTTACAAGTAAGAAATTCGATTTAGCTATCACAGTTGTGTTCAAACCAGCTGCTGGTACATTTCAAGTGGTTAAAGATGTATCAATAGCTAATTGAAGCATAAACTATTAGCTACAGATGATGGTAAAGTTGCTGAAAATTCGTCATTGCCAATTTTTTATGAGGCAATGATGGTTAAGTCAGTAGGAAGGCAAAAACGAACATACAATCAATAGGAACTAACTAAAACAAAGGGTCAAGGTAAATCTAAATTTTGAAAAGTTTAATAGTGGTTTTGTGAGTCCTCTGGTAACTTAAGGAAGAGGTGACGACTACAATGTAATTAAATAAAATATTCGAGAAAAGCAAGGTAACTGGGAGGAGTTCACTTCAACTTAAAAATGAATTTAAATGAAAAATGCAGGTAGTAGGGCACTCAAAAATATTCAGAGGACTTGGATTGAAAGAATTGAGAATACTCAAATACACACTATTAAGAAATTACAAAGAGCAATATTTATGGAGGGTTGTGATCACATAACAGTCTACTTGAGTTGTGTAGACAGTAGCTTAAAATGTTCTAAAAAGTTGACTAAAACTTGATATCAGTTCTGGCGGTACTTTTATACTTCGCTACTTAAGTTGTACCCAAGCTTACAAAAGCCTCGATAAATAAGCTTCATGTGTTACATGTTTTCTATGTTCAAAGCTATACAAATGGGATGGTGGCAAAATTAATTTTTATCACTTTTCGGATCACAAATAATTGGAGAAAACACCTTGATCATTTTATACAACATATATATAATATTGAGCAAGAGAAAAAGGTTGTAGTGAGTAGATATGTAGGACACATGATGGATGAGTACATTGGTATCTGATGATCAGAAGAACCTATAAGGTTGAGATGTGTAAAAATTCCAATATTTGGTTAGAAGCATTCCCACCCGAACCACTTGGAAAGGATGAAGGGTAGGGTTTAGCCCTACGACGAACATCTCCCTCATTCTTAGAAATCGAAGGACAATTCCTTATTTTATGATTCATCTTTTCACAACCAAAGAAAGCATTAGAATCCGCTAGGCACTTCCTTTCATGATTTCTCCCACATTTAGCACAAGTAGAAATTGGTGGCATGCTACCATCTCCTTGGGGTTTTGGGTTAGACACCCTTTAATTATTAGGCCTTGCATGAGTATTTGAAGAACCTTACCTGAAGAACTTTTGCCGGAACCTTGAACGACCCCATCCACCGGACCTAGAATGTAAGTAGTTACCATCATCCACTCTTGCTCTCTTTGCCTCTCTAGATCTTTCCTTGAGATTTTCTTCCTCAATTTGTTGGGCATTCACCATAAGGAGAGAAATATATATGTAATGAACAAGCATAGCGGTGTGGCATTCTTTGACTACCATGTCAGACACTCTCACACAAACTTACTCATCTTGTCCCCACGGTCCGCCATAATGGAAGGAGCATATTTGGATAGTTGAGTGAACCTTAAAGCATACTCTCTTACACACATATTTCCTTGCCTATGGTTTGTGAACTCAAGTACCTTGGCCTCTCTCATATCTATAGGGAAGAATTTTTCAAGAAAAGCTCTTTTGAACCTTTCCCATTCTATGGGACCTGCTAATATTTACGTAATCAATGACACAACTTCCAATGCAAGTGTCTAGGATCGTGCAATAGTATAATAGCCCAACCAAGGGTTGGAGTCGAGTCCCAAGGGAGTGGTTTCGAGATTTAATAGAAAAATAAAATTTAGTTCTAACTAGTCGTAGCTAAAGATATCAACGATTTAAAACATTTATGATATGATTTTTATTTCATCATTGAATTATCTTATACAACACAAATTTAGCCTTTTTATATATCAAAAAATTGTTATTTGAAAAAAAAGTAAGAAATAATTAGATTAAATACTAACCAACATAATTATTTGGAAACACTTTCTCCTCAAAACATACAATCATCTCCACTAATTAATTGAGAAAGAAAAAGTGGATAAAAAAAAAGATTGTGAAGAGATAAATAAATGTCACGACCCAACCCACCGGGCTGTGCGGGCACCTACATATTAACACCTAAGAAGGAGAACCCTCATACCCCAATAGTCAAAACATTGCAAATTTTGTTTTAAAGAAAACAAAAATAAATATACTAACAGGATTTTTTAAATAAGAACCTTTAAAACAATTTTGATTAAGACTTGTAAAGTATTAACACCCCCAAGGATCTAGTCTAAACAGGTACAAGAGCTACTAAGAGTACAAACAGGACATAATAAATAAAAGACACAACCCCACCATGTGGAAGGAAAAGTAGAAGCTGTCGGAGAATTTCTTCGTCTTCATCTAATGAAACATCACCAACCTGCATCCAGACTATGCCAAAAAGGTATAGCAAGAGTAGTATCAGTACAAAAACACATGTACTGATAGGCATCATCAGTCTACCCGACACCCACCACATAATATAAGAATCAACTAGCAAGACCAAGCAATAAAATCACTCGCTTCTCTACCTTTACCCTCTCTCAAATACCTCAGAATTACACTAGCACCGTTACTACTACATTTGATTCCGTCAACCCATCTTACTAGGTTCTTAGTCATGGCCTAACCATTCTAACCCATGGAGGAGTCCACGATTACAACTACCAACATTCCCCTGAACAATCAATCCCAAACAACTTACCCTTGCGTTCTCTTCATCTTACCCAATCCTTGACACATGGCGCCTCTTATCAAGGCTTTCTAACCTCTAACCACGAATCTCATTGCAACACCCGAACAACCCTTCGCTCAATATAACAACTCTTGAAAACTTGGCCCTTCCCAGATCGTTCAACACGAGATACATAACGAGTTAAATCAACATAGTAGAACAATAGATTTAGGTCATCATAATCATTTAACAATTCTGGTAAAAACAATATCAATTATCACTTACGAACCACATACAATTCCACAACTCTCTAATTACACAGTTATGTCAAGTCAATGGTCATCTCATGGGATCCACACTTAAACTGTTAACATACAGAAATGTGGTGCCCGATCCAATGTTTATGTCGGAACGTGGCAATCGATCTCATATTTATGTCGGAACGTGGCAACCAATCTAAGTTAGTGTGTCGGAACGCAACACCTGATCCATTCAATAAGCCACCAACACAATCACAAGTATATTCTCATAATCATACAATCAAGTCATGATTCATGGCATACCTCATTCAATTATTCTCATATACGATTAGTGTGATCCATAATGCAACATTCGCATACATACACGCATTCTAATGAATCAAGAACAACCATATATCACACAATCATAAAATCACAGCCATCACAATGAAGTATTCATCGACATATATCACTTAAACAATAACTTGACCATACTTAGCCATAGTTCATCATCTAAGGCTTCTTCCAATGATTCAATCATCTTACGTTCGGTGCACAAAGGCCTACGCATAAATCCTACCATTGATTATCATTATACTACGCAGTGGGCACGAATTTATAACTACTCAATTAATAAAACCTAGCCTACCTAGGCGCCAAGCAGTTGCACGGAGTTTTTGACTCGATTCTTGTTTTTGGAATTTGTGACGGTGATCTTGACCAGAAATCCGCAATCCATCGATCTCCTTACGCAAGAAATCTCTCTCCTTCTTTCCCAAGCTTAGAGCAGTTTTTTGGGGGTTTCTAGGGTGGTTTACGTCTAAATTAGGTATTTTAGGAAGAAAGAGAAAATAATATTTCGCGTTATTTACATTTTGTCTAGCCTATCCCGCTCTGGTGCCAGCTTACCCCATCGTGGCACTGCCACCCTAGCGGTATTTGTCCCACACTGGCAGAACAGTGGCCCAGTTTTCCCAATTTTTTGTTTTTCCTAAATAACGACGGTTCGGGTCGTTACAATAAAAGTGTCTACAAACTTTCGTTATTCGTTCAACTTTATAAATTAATTTTTTAGAACATAATATTTCGAGATTGGACATAGGTATATGAAAATCTACCTTAGATTTCAAATGCGAAAGAACATTGCAACTATGATCCGTCACCTCCTTTGCAGTAATACCCTTACAATTGTTTTACTACAAAGAGATATAAGACATCAAAAATTATAAGCAAACTAGTAAAATTGCCCACGCTTCGCGCGGGAATTTAATACCATAAATTATTAAAATAGTACTTAGAGCCTATCACTAATTAAAACTAAAACGCTATATTATCTTACATACAAGATTGCATAGTAACAAACATTAATAATGTAAGGGGACATGAAAATTATTACATCGTATCATTTATCCTGAATAACATAAACATAAATTAATGACTGTAAAAATACATACCAGGATCTGTAATATTAGCAATGATGTCAGTGAGCTACTCAACACGAGCAAAGTGCATAAATATTTAATGGTGAAGAAGAAGAAGAAGAGGTTCAGAATTTTTGTTATTTTAAAATGAGAGGAAATTCCTCTATTTATAGACAACAAAGAGTAGTGTGAACAAATATTTATTGTGCCTTATCGGAAAGGTTACAGTTATTTGGAAAAGTTGCAACCCTTCGGAAAGGGCACAACCTTTCATAAAAGTCACAACTTTTCATAAAAGTTACAACTTTTCATAAAAGGCGCAACTCTTCATAAAGTCGCAACTCTTCATAAAAGTCATAACTTTTCATGAAAGGGGAAGGATAGTTTTGGAAATAAATAAATTAAAAGGAAATTTTGGTTTGTGGTGGCACCACGTAGGCGGGCTTAAGGTTCTCTTATATATATCATACTATATAAGTGGTGGTTCTCAACTACTACCAAACCAATCAAAAATTGCCACGTGGGGCTAATTAATATTTCTTTCTTTTATATAATATTCTCTATTTCTACTTTCTATTTCTTTCTATTAATATTTCTTTCTTTT
>JAJOOS010000286.1:0-82196 GCA_029582725.1 Solanum chiquidenum
CTTAGTATTGAGTTAATAACTTCTTTGTATTAAACTCATCAATTTTCATATATCTCAGTTATAGTATATGGGTATTCCCCATCTTTTCATTTTATTTATGATTTAGCTTCCGCATCAGTTTATTATATTTAGTATGCTCATGATCATGCCAGCAGGGTTAGCTTGGGATCACTTGTGGTCCTTGGTCCCGTGTCCGCGTCTCGGGGGTAGTCTCAGGGCGTGACAATATGAGCCTTCACTTAAGGGGATCAATCACAATGGGAAATGGTAGAGTCCTTTTTTTCAAATTAGTTCATGTTGTAACTGATGAGTTTATTCTGATGGATTATTAGGTGAGTGGATTTGATACCAGTTTTCCCACTCTCTATGTAATCTATCTTGGTTTGTCTCTAGTTGTGTGTGTGATCGTGAATACTCCCTGTTTACTCTACCAAAAGAATGTGCAAACCTACGACGAGGTGCACATTAGTTGACACCCAATTTGAGTCTCCAATCACAACATAACTCATATGGTCAATCAAACTTTGAGGGAGAAAGTCCAGCCGGGAATCAAGGACAAAAACATATAATGTTTCTGGAAGCATGTTATTGAATTTCAAGTATTTGTGACTGTATGATTAAATTTCCATGGTGTTGACATTTTTGAGGTACCCTCATTAATCAGAAAGCTAATTTAAGATATCTTTACCTATCGTAATTACAAAATTTTACACAGAAAGAAGAAAGGATCATAATTGAACAAATCTAGCTAGTTGTAAATACCGATACTTCTAACAAGTTGAAAAGGGTGGGTGTAGCTAACTAGTTGCTGCTCAGAAGTTTATATAATTTGATTTTTCCATATTGGCACAGAGACACAAGTTTATGACATCTTTAGGTTGTCATGTTGCAGTTTATCCTTATCTAGAAAGTAGCTAGAACAGCGTGAAGAGCAAGATCCTCCTATTATATTTTGGAGGTCTTTATACTTTTCCCAATCTTGATGACAAATGATCTTTTCCCTTTTGTACTTCTTTTCATTTTGTCGATGAATTAACTTTTTCCATACGAAAATTCTGTTTTGGGAGCTTTTTGCTGCTCTATTTAGGAGATTCTACTTGAAGGATCAAACTTGTAGTGTAAACACAATGCAAAAATGATACAGATAAAGTATTATCAAACCAAAATCAAGAATGCAGTGGCTGCATCTAGGTGATTCTAACTCTGCATATTTCTTTGCAACAATGAAGTACATAACTGTATCCAACTATATTAGAAAATTACAACTCGCTGATGGCTCTTGGACAACAAATGATGATGAAGTGGAAGCGGAAATCATGGGATTCTATAAGAACCTACTAGGGAATACAACAGACTACTTACCAGCAATCAATCCTGATATATGCACCGGTGGAGCAGTTCTAAACAGAAGCAAGCTGTAAATATTGATACTTCTAACAATTTGAAAAGTGTGGGCGTAGCTAACTAGTTGCTGCTCAAATGTTCATATAATTTCGTTTTTCTATATTGGGAAAGAGATTTTCTCAATGCTCATTAGAATCTTTTTAGATTCTGATGCGATAGATATCAACTAATCAGAGTACCTTTGACTCCACAATTTAATAAAGTAACCTTCAAATCACAGCCCACTACCATATAACCTCACTTCGTTTTTCTTATTTTTCCCCAGTTTAGCCTCAACTAACACCTCATATTCCTTTGCACAGAAAATAGAATTTGATAAAACACAGCCCGATAATGAAGAAGGCACAACTAAATTTATGGTCAGAAAGATTTTATCCCAAACCTGCGTCCTAAGGAACTTGAGTGGATCCTCATGTTCCTTCTCAATTTCACCTTGATCCCTACTGTAACTTAATGCTGCTTTAGATTAACTAACAGTGATTTTATTTGTGCAGGTCCTATTAAATACGATAACTTTCAGCAACTCCCATTAGAAGCTTAAAAGATATTGAACAGATATAAACAACAAATTCCAAGCATCCCATTCCAGGAGATAAGAGAAAGGGAACAAGAACACTAGGTCTAGGACTAATCAACAACAATTCAGTAAGCCACACATCCAAACACTAGCGGCATACTCAAAAACATAGAAAGAAGTACTTACAGAGGTTTTTAACATAAATCAATTTTGAGAGCTTGTTTATGGATTCTATTGTGATTATGCTAGAATAATCTGAAAGTCACTCACCTTAATATATTAACAACCACATGCTTTAATATAACAATCATACGCCATAATGTATACTAACAGAGGAACCGATTCAATCAATTGCATTCAAAATAGTAGCAGCCAGAGATAAAAAACACAAAACCGATACTTTTAGGAATATCAAATCACTTGGAAATCACAGTTAATACCTAAATATTGATCAGTTCTTCAAGTGTATTTTCTGTTTTTCTTCCAGTTAATGCGTAAATATAATGAACATATATTCTCAACGACAGAGAAATAGGGGTAATAAAACGTGATAGAAACAGAGGAGTGGAGGGGAGTGACATACCAACCTGAAATTTTCGTTGTTCTTGGACGTAGTTGCTGCGATTGAAATTTTCGTTGTTCTTGGAAGTAGCTGTTTCGATTCAATATATGGACGTAGTTTCTGGATGGTCACTGCTGCTATGAATGAATATAAGGTGCGCAGGATGTCCCATCTCTAAGCGATTTAGGATGCAAAATCCTTATGTGTGGGAGATATTTTTAGACTTTTTTTCCTTATTAGCTTACTGATGGTTTTATTCTTTGTAATGTTTTCCATATTGCCTAGGAGTTCTTTTTTTTCCAGTATTTGGAGAATGGCGGGAAAATAAATAATTTAGAGAAAGTAGGAGTTTTTATTTTTAGAAAAAAAAGGCTTTTTGGCGGTTATTTTTTCGAAATGCCACAAAAAGTGTACTTTTTCCTAGCCATTATACATTAGCCGCTAATATATTGCCTCACATGAATGCATTAGCGGCCATTTGCTTATTGCCGCAAAATAACTGTCGCCAAAGTTCATGTTTGTAGTAGTATATGAATAATCACCTTCTTTATTTACGAATAAAAACCAAAAATATCAAATTAAAAATTAATCTTACCTCATAAAGAATCATTCTGATAAGGTTGTAAGATAAATTCATAGTCACCACACACAAAAGTGTAAAGAAGAAAAACCTATCAAATAATATTAATCATCTCTGTCGAACGAAAATATTAAAATCTACCCCTATATATATATGAAAACTTATCCCAAATAGAATGGGATTCACATCCTACTTTTATGAAAATAAAAACTATGAAGCTTTTAAAGTAGGAAAACTTTTAACTATTAAACTTTTAAACTATGGAACTTTTAAACTAGGAAACTTTTAATTAGGAAGCTTTTTAAAATAGGAAAATTTTATGCTCCTATTGGACTCTATGTGGGCCCTCTTCTTGGGCCTTCATTCGGCTCTTGGACTCGAACTTAGACCATGGAATATTTGTAGCACTTTGTCAACTTCTTGTTATAATTCTTGGGTCAACCTTGGGCTTTTCTTCCACGATAAACATCTTCTTGATTTCTCATTTAAGCTCGTCAACTTTAGGCAAGTAGGCCGACATGGATGTTAAACTATGGAACTTTTAAACTAGAAAACTTTTAATTAGGAAGCTTTTTAAAAGAGGAAAATTTTATGCTCCTACTGGACTCCATGTGGGCCCTCTTCTTGGGCCTTCATGTGGCCCAATCTTTCGGCTTTTGGACTCGAACTTAGACCATGGAATATTTGTAGCACTTTGTCAACTTCTTGTTATAATTCTTGGGTCAACCTTGGGCTTTTCTTCCACGATAAACATCTTCTTGATTTGTCATTGAAGCTCGTCAACTTTAGGCAAGTAGGCCGACATGGATGCTATCATTCCCCTCTTCTTAAAAAAAAAATTCGTCCACAAATTTGAATCTCTCAAAAAATAAAAAAAGACATGCATTACCAAACAACATACATTACTCGAAAGCAAAAATGGTAGGAACAAAACAAGATAGTGACCATGTGTCCAATTAACCCAATTAATCCTAGAATGTATAAATACACCATTATAAAGCATGTGAACATCATCATCCCAATAGAAAATTCTCCTAATTATATAAGCAAATTTTTTTTTGGTCTAGATGCCATTGCGAATGGTACGTGCAACTCCTATTTAGTTCGATCAATAACGTACTCCAATGCGCATGAAAAAGGCGATACAAGATCCCTAAAACATACATCATATTTGACACTTTTATGATATATCCAATCATCCTCAATTATACCCCTCACAAATTATTTTATATATGAGTTTTTCACATAAGCATTGAGGTACTCATAGACATGTATCACCTTGTCACTAGTATTAAACACCTTTTTAAACTCGCAATCACCAACACTTGAAGAATTATGACTCATCGTATGTAAAGGATCGTATTCAACCAAGTTATCACGAAGAAAATTATTGAATTTACAAAATGGGTAAACATTACTGCTCATAATAGACTAATTTGTTGTGGGTAGGTCGAACCATATATAAAGTAACTTTCTCTCGAACAATTACCTTTTATATGTTGAATTCTTTCAAACTTTAACACTGATTGAATGAAGCCCAACTCTTTACCCTAATCAAATCCACTCTATCAAGCTGGATACAAAGGAAAAGCTCCTTCTTTCACTCTCTCGAGCTGAAACTAAGAAAACCCACTACTAAGGACGCTAAGATTGCCACCTTGGCCTCACACAAATCTCTCGAGAAAGTGCACAACACTGAAATTGACACACGACGTAACACAATTCAATCTTGAAACACAACAACAACTTAGAGCCACGTCAAATTAGCACCATTCTTAGCAATTAATAAACACCCATTAAGTAAATTCAACAATTTACTTTATGATCAAAACCCCAAGTAAAGGGTTTTAGCCACTCATCTCAAAAATAAAAAATCAGAATTAATTATCACCCCCATAGTTGGGTACAAGATGATAAGCTTCTCTCTTACAAATTCTCTCTCAAAATCTTGCTAAAATGGCTCTCCCAACCCTTTGGTAGTGTTTTCTCTCTTAATAATTCTTTTCTCCCTTTCTAAATGAATTTCTCTCTCTAGCTAAGACTAATTTAAACAATTCTAAAATGTCACTTCTCAGAGCTACTCGGCGAAGTAAGTCGGGTGTCGCTGAGGGATTGGCGATTCGCCGATTTCTCTTCATTTCGCCTTCATTTTAGAATTTTTCTTAGTCTCACTACTGTAACTTTAGGCGATCTAGGTCGGTATCACCGAATAACTTCGCGATTCACCCATTATCCTTCCATCTCGCCTATCAACACTTGGTTGTATCTTCTTTCATACTTTTGGTGACCTGGTTGTCCTTCACCGAATAGATCAACGATTCACCAAATATGGTTGCTGCTCACCGAATTTCCGCCCATTTTAGATCCATCGTTCTGTAACTTTAGGCGGTATCTTGGCGATTTGGCGTTTCGCTGAATGATATTGGCGATTCACAGAACGACATCATCAATCATCAGGCCTTCTTTTATTCATTCCTAAGGCTTTCTTTGTTCCTTTTTGCCCAGGAGTGTCCATGCTTTTCTCTAACTCCAAATACCTGAAACTCAATGGTCTACATCAATTATAGAGACAAAATATGTATTTGATGGCACTATTTCTATTAAAATATAGCCTTAAATGAGTCCAAATTGTGGACTCATCAACACCCCCAACTTTAAATTTTGTTTGTCCTCAAGTAAAACTCAAGTTCAGCAGTTCAAAAAAGATGTCTCAAACAGTGCTACACAAGTCCCAATCATGAATGTACACAACAAGGCTCAACTTACTCATGCAAGGATCAATTGTATCCTCAAAGATTCAAGTTGTGACACACCATTGTCAAAAATTCTCAAGCTCACTACACTTGCTTCAAATGCAAGTTCGAGCTCAACAAACGTATTCAAATGCCCTCAGACAAAGAATGATTCTATATTCACACACAATGGTTTAATCATTTAAAATTTTGAAATCAAATGCAACGCTCACTGTCACAAAGAAGAACACAATGTATGTTGTCACCCATAGGTTTGCCCATATTTTCCAATCAACAATTGTTTCAGCTCACTCAAGATCAAAAAGGTTTATTCAAGGCTTGTAATGGGGCTGAGTGCAAAGGTATGTGCATTTAGGCTCAGTTACTTTCATCCTCGTGAAATGTGTTGCTTTCAACACTCCCTTTCCTCTTCTTTCATCATCTTCTTTAGTGCTCATAAGTCATCCCATTACTCACTTCCATGATTTGTTCAGAACGCCATTTCATTTGTACTTTATTACACAACTTTTTCATTCGTTTTCTTTTTCTTTCTTTTCTTCCTCTTCTTTTTTTTGTATGGAGGGGTTCCATTTTTCTCAACACCATGGGTTAAAGGGGACTTTTCTTGCAGTTCTTGACTTGCCTTTTCTTTTCACCACACCCCCAACTTAGGTTTTTGGCCTAAGTTGGTTATTTAATCAACTGCGAATAACGAGGATTATGGGTAGTGGATTAAGAAAGGTCATGCTTTCATCAAGTTTCTTCCAAAGAAAGGTAAGGCTCAAGGGATGTTCAAAAGAGGTTCACACACTCACAAGGTACGCCACAAAATAGGTATATGTCAAATTGGCTCACACTCTTTGAAGTTGCCTAAGATCATATCGAGAGATAGCCTTACTTAGTCGACTGGACCAATGGGGTAAAATCTAAGTGTTATCATGCATGGTTCACAGTAAGCTCATCACACAAGGCAGTGACACCAAAGTCAAGAAAAACTCCACACTCTCGCTAGTTTGCAATGTTCATCACAAGAGAATCAATTTGATACTTGGCTAGTCACAATGAAATGCAAAAAGTTCACATATTGACTATGTAACTTCACTTGGTCTCATCGTATCCGCACATTCATGTTCATTCGATTATGAGAACTATTTGAGTCATCGAGATTGATCAAAACCGAGACTCAAATTTGCACAAGAACAATCACATTTAACAGAAACAAGGTGTGTTGTCAACGCTGAAGACATTGAGACATGAGCAGTGGAATATCCCTACCAAAAATAGTTAACATTGTCACCAATGTGGGTAGAGAGTGATTATTTATTGCAAGCAAACTAAATATTAGGAATAAATAAAGAATGATAAGAAATGAAAATAATCTAGCGTGTAAACAAGTAGAGCAGGGTCACAAGGAATCTTCACTAAATTATCTAGTTGTACATGGAGTGAATTGATCGCTGAGTGCTCGTAGTCGCCAAAATAGTTTGATGACTCACCAGGAAAACTTCTGTCTCGCTTATGATCCCTATTCTTGCAAAATCAATACACATTATTCAAAACACTAACACTTGGGTTGCCTCCCAAGAAGCACCTTATTTAACATCGTGGTACGACATGAAGATGCTCTCAAGCATCTTTAAGGTACACCACCACAATTAAAGAAATCTCCTGGCATTCTCCAAAGTATAATTTAAAGCGTTTCCCATTCACCGTAAATGCAGGTCCCTCTTACCCCTCAACTTCTATGGCACCATTTGTGAATACTCTTTTCACTCTAAATGGTCCTGACCACTTGGACTTGAACTTTCCTGTGAAGTGTCGAAGTCGTGAATTGTATAGTAACACCCATTTTCCCACTCTAAATTCCCTCCTAAGGATTTTAGCATCATGCCACTTCTTCATTTTTTCCTTGTAGAGGGCTGAACTTTCATAAGCTCTGAATCGGAATTCATCCAATTCGTTTAACTTTCCACTCTCCCCCTTGAGGTCTTTGTCCAGCCTAGATTTAAGGCTTTCAGTGCCCACAATGCTTTGTGTTCCAACTCAATGGGTAGTTGATATGGTGACATCCCAATAGGTATTTTGTAAGCGGTTTGATATGCCCATAGTGCGTCATTGAGCTTTCGAGACCAATAGGTTCTGTTGGCATTCACGGTTTTGGCCAGGATGCTTTTGATCTCCTGGTTTGACACTTCAACCTGGCCACTTGTTTGGGGATGATATGGTATTGCCACTTTGTGTTTCACCCCATACTTACTTAATGCAACGGAAAACCACTTGTTACAAAAGTGGGACACCCCATCACTAATAATTTCCCTAGGAGTGCCAAATATCGCAAAGATGTAGTGTTTCAGAAATTGGACGACACTTTTTCCTTTCATTGTTTGGAAGTAAAACAGACTCCACCTATTTGGAAACATAATCTATAGCCACCAAGATATACTTATTTCCAAACGAGCTCACAAAGGGTCCCATGAAATCGATTCCCCAAACATCAAATAGCTCCACTTCTAAAATAGGAGTAAGGGGTAACTCGTGCCTTTTATATACTCCACCTTGCTTCTGACATTGGATGCATTTCTTGAAAAAATCATATGCATCCTTGTAGAGTGATGTCCAGTAGTATCCACTCTGGAGAACTTTAGCGGCTGTACTCACACCGCTATGGTGGCCTCCCACTGGCGACGCATGACAAGCATGGAGAATTCCTACCACCTCTTCTTCTGCAACACACCCTCTAATGATATGATCTGCACATTCACGAAACAAGTAAGGTTCATCCCAGAAGTACTTTTTACCGTCGAACATGAATTTCTTTCATTGGTAGAAGTTAATCTCATTTGGCATTAGTCCGCATACAATGTAATTTGCGAAATCGACATACCAGGCGGTCTTTTGAAGGGAGATTGCAAACACTTTTTCATCAGGGAAGGAATCATTTATATCAGTTTCAGGTTCATCATTCTCCTTGCCCTCCAACCTCGATAAGTGGCCAGCCACCTGATTTTTGCTACCTCTTCTATCTTTGACCTCAAAGTCAAATTATTGGAATAGTAGCACCCACCTTATCAACCTTGGTTTTGCATCCTTCTTTGCCATCAAGTAACGGAGTGCAGCATGATCAGTGTGAACAATTACCACAATGGCTAACAAATATCCCCGGAATTTCTTAAATGCATAAACTACCACAAGAAACTCTTGTTCGGTGACGGTATAGTTACGTTGAGCACTATTTAGAGTCTTGCTCGCATAATAAATTGGGTGAAAAAGCTTGTTGCATTTTTTCCGCAATACTAATACCAGTGCAGTCCCACTAGCATCACACATCAGTTCGAAAGATTTGGACTAATTAGGGCTGATAATGACTAGGGTGGATACTAATTTTTCTTTCAAACTTCGCAACGCCGTCATACAAGCGTCATCAAAACAAAACTTCACTTCCTTCTCCAAGAGTTTGCATAGGGTGTGCAATCTTTGTAAAGTCTTTGATGAACCTCTGGTAGAAACTGGCGTGTCCCAAGAAGCTGCGAACACCCTTAACTGAAATCGGCGGAGGTAATTTTTCAATCACCTCAATTTTTGCCTTATCGACTTCCAGTCCTTTTTGTGACAACTTGTGCCTATGAACTATGTCTTCCTTCACCATGAAGTGGCATTTCTCCCAATTCAGAACCAACTTTTTTTCCACGCATCTTTGGAGTACTTGCCCCAAGTGTGCCAAACATTCTTCAAATGTACCTTTGACGACTAAAAAGTCATCCATGAATACCTCCATAGAGTCTTCTACCATGTCCGCTAAAATGGATAACATGCAACGCTGAAATCTCACCGGGGCATTACATAGACCAAATGCCATTCTTTAAAATGCGAACGTTCCATAAGGATAGATGAATGTGGTTTCTCTTGGTCTTCCAGTGTAATAGAGATTTGGTTGTAACTGGAGTACCCAACTAGAAAGCAGTATCATCCCCTCTCTGATAGCCGGTCAAGCATTTGATCCATAAAGGGCAATGGAAAGTGATCCTTTTCGGTCCATGAGTTTAGCTTCCGATAATCCATGCATACTCTCCACCCGGTCATCGGTCTAGTCGGCACAAGCTCCCCCTTTGCATTTGGGACTACAGTGATACCTCCCTTTTTTGGTACACATTGCATAGGTCTTACCCATTTGCTAACCGCAATAGGGTAGATCATACATGAGTCCAACCACTTGATGATCTCCTTTTTTACCACTTCTTGCATTGGTGGGTTCAATCTCCGCTGATGCTCTACACTAGGCTTACAATTCGTATCAAGCTGAATCTTGTGAGTACAGATACAAGGGGTAATGCCCACTATATCAGTGATGGTCCATCCTATAGCTTTTATATGGTTTTGCAATACTTCAATGAGTAAACTCACCTGTCATTCAAGCAAATCAGCTCCAATGATCACTAGTAAAGTTTAGTTTTCCCCCAAGAAAGCATATTGGAGATGAGCGGGCAGGACTTTCAATTCCAGATAAGGTGGTTCCTCAGTTGAAGACTTTGAAGGAGGACTTTTTCTATTTTTTAGGTCAATATCAAGCTGGATTGGATTCTTTGAATATGCTCCTAATCCCGTTAAGGCAGATACTACTTTCTCATAGCCCTAAACTTCGGATTCATCATAATTAGTAAGCACAGATTCAAGTGGTTCATTCATGCACATCAAATAGCTTACACTAGCTACCACCTCATCAATAATATCCTCGGTAGACACCACATGAATATGATCACTTGGGTGTTTCATGGATTTACAAATATTGATTGTTACCTCATCATCATTCACCCGAAACTTCAATTTTCCACTTTCAACATCCACTAATGCTCTCCTAGTTGTCAAGAATGGCCTTCCTAAAATAATGGGGATTTCGATGTCGATCTCACAATCTAAAATCACAAAATCATCCGGAAAGATGAACCGATCTACCTTTACCAAGATGTCAGAGATGATCCCCACCGGATGTTTGATTGACCGTTCTGCCATCAGGAGTCTCATGGTTGTTGCATTCGGTTCTCCCAAACCAAGTTGCTTGTATATTGTATAAAGCATTAAGTTGATGCTTCCCCCCAAGTCGCACAAAGCTTTCACGAATTCGAGCATGCCAATGGTGCAAGGGATGGTGAATGCCCCAGGGTCTTCTATCTTTGTGGTCAACTCTTTAGTCATAATTGCGCTGCAACTATGGGACACTTCAATTGTTTCACGGTCTAAGTTCCTTTTATTTGTGACTAGCACTTTCTTGAACTTGGCATATCCCGACATTTCCAATAATGCTTCCACCAGCGGAAGGTTTTTTGATAGCTTTTGAAATAACGACAAGAACTTCTTGAACTTCTCATTTTAATTCTTCTTTTTTAAGCGTCGGGGAAATGGAGGAGGTATTTTTGGTAAAGGTTGCATAACTTTGGGAATTTGAACAAGTTGTTCCACTTCTTTTTGCGGTTCTTTAGCAAGGTTTTGTTGAATAAATGATTCTTGTTCCTCCATGCCTTCACCTTCTTCATGCTTTTGAGTATCTTCATTTCCCATCACATTGCCTATTGCCACCTTTCCTCTACATGTAACTACAACCAACCCTCTCTCATCATCTTCCATCAGTGTCTTTGATGTCAACTGAGCTGATAATAGACTCAGTTGTCCTTCAAGTATTTTGATGGCATTGGCATGAGAATTTACTTTACTGTTCAATGATGAAAAGTCATCTTTCATTCCTTTCAACAAATCATCCGACCTCTCAACTTTATTAAATATGCGTGATAATAAATCATTCACCCGGGGGCTGTCTGCACTGCCATTTGATTTTGGGCTTTCACTTGAGTAATTATGGTTCTCCTCATGATCATATTCCTCTTTCCAGTAATCATCTTGCTCAGCCCAATCTTGATGATATCTTCTTTCTTCTTCTCCCCTTTTATAGTTCCAACTTTGATTTCCACCTTGCTGTTGATGGCATGGGTGGAAACCCTCCTCATATCTTTTGAAGTTCCAACCTTAGTTCTCCCCCGCCCTTGAGTAACCGGAAGAAGAACCCTCCTCAACTTGAAATACTCCGCATATCCCCTTCATGTGCTCTTGTAGAACTTCCATTTGAGTTAACATCTTATTGATGTTCTCATCTCTCTGTCTATCTCTTTATCAAGTTGTTCTTGCGTCAGTCGAAAATGAAATGGAAAGACCTGATCCTCTTGGGTGTACCATGCTTGGTTTATCCTAGTCATTTCATCCAGAAGAAACGAAACTACCTCAAATGGTTGTAACATTATTCCTCCTCGTACCAATTGGTCATCTACTCCTTTATTAACCGAATCTAGACTCTGGTAGAAATATCGAAGTAACTAATCATTTGGTAGCCCATGAGTTGGGCATTTAAGTAGGAGCTTCTTGAATCTCACCCATGTTTCATGGATGGGTTCTCCCTCCTGTTGATTGAAACTTTGAATTTCGTCTCTAAGTTTCATTATCCTTGATAGAGGAAAGAATTTTGTGTTAAAGGCTACAACCAACTCCTCCCATGATGTGATGGAATAGTTTGGTAACTCGGCTAACCATTATTAGCTTCTCCTGTTAAGGACAGTGGGAATAACCGCAACTGAATTGACTCTTGAGACACATTTTTGAATGAAAAAGGGCTGCAAAACTCAATAAATTTTCTCACATGCTTATACGGGTCTTCGTGATCTAGCTCTCCATATATTCCTCTCATTTGGAGAAGATGAAGAATCGTGCTAGTGACTTCAAATATCGCACTCTCTTCTGTTCTTGGGATGCAAATTGCACCCATTCCACCCGATTGAGCTGGGTTGTAGACACTATTGATGTCGTCTGTACCTTCTCGATGACCTGCTCGGCTGTCATTCATCTCTTCTTCACTCATGTTGACTTTCACGTATTCCAGCCACTACCTACACAAAGTAGCGGAAACTACCTCAACTACAACCAACAAATTTTTAGAGTGTCAAATCTTCAATCAAAGAATCCTAAATAATGCTACTCCCTGGCAGCGGCGCCATTTTGATTAACGTATCAACTGGAATTTCATCTAATACTAAATGCCAACGATCGTTCTTCAGTATAGTAACTCATCTATGTGAGTTGGGGTCGATCCCACAGGGAGTAGTGCTTCCTATGAATGACTTTAATGGAAGTACAATGACACTCTCTTCAATCCAACATTTCTTGCACAATTAATATTCAAATCACAAATTTTAGGTTTTAACTACCAATTCAAACTTATAGCTAAAATCATGTAATCAAAGATTAAAGTAAAACTTGGGGAATTGATCAGCCAACTATTAAATCTCAACAAAATGGGTAAACATTATTGCACATTATAGACTAATTTGTTGTGGGTAGGTCGAACCATATATAAAGTAACTTTCTATCGAACAATTACCTTTTGTATGTTGAATTCTTTCGAACTTCAACACTGATTGAATGAAGCCCAGCTCTATACCCTCATCAAATCCACTCTCTCAAGCTGGATATAAAGGAAAAGCTCCTTGTTTCACTCTCTCGAGCTTAAACTAAGAAAACCCACTACTAAGGATGCTAAGATTGCCACCTTGGCCTCAGACATCTCTCTCGAACAAGTGCACAACACTGAAATTGACACACGATGTAACGCAATTCAATCTCGAAACACATCAACAACTTAGACCCACTTCAAATTATCTCCATTCTTAGAAATTAATAAACACCCATTAAGTAAATTCAACAATTTGCTTCATGATCAAAACCCCAAGTAAAGGGTTTTAGCCACTCATCTCAAAAATAAAAAATCATAATTAATTATCTCCCCCATAGCTGGGTACAAGATGGATATTATAGATGAAATTCAATTGATAAGCTTCTCTCTTACAAATTCTCTCTTAAAATCCTGCTAAAATCGCTCTCGCAATCCTTTGGTAGTGTTTTCTCACTCAATAATTATTTTCTCCCTTTCTGAATGAATTTATCTCTCTAGCCAAGACTAATTTAAACAAGTCTGAAATGTCACTGCTCAGAGCTACTCGGTGAAGTAAGTCGGGTGTCGGTGATGGATCAGCGATTCGCCCATTTCTCATCATCTCGCCTTCATTTTTTGCTTTTTCTTTGTCTGGCTACTGTAACTTTAGGTGATCTAGGTCGGTATCGCCGAATAACTCCGTGATTTGCCCATTATCCTTCCATCTCGCCTATCAACACTTGGTTGCATCTTCTTTCATACTTTTGGTGACCTGGTTGTCCTTCACCGACTAGATCGGCGATTCACTGAATATGGTTGATGCTCGCTGAATTCGTCCCCATTTTAGGTCCAGCATTCTGTAACTCTAGAAGGTATCTTGGCGATATGACATTTCGCTGAATGATATTGACGATTCACCGAATCATCAGTCATCAGGACTTCTTTTATTCATTCCTAAGGCTTTCTTTGTTCCTTTTTGCCCAATAGTGTCCATGCTTTGTCTCTAACTCCAAATACTTGAAACTCAAGGGTCTACATCAATTATTGAGTCAAAATATGCATTTGAGGACACTAATTCCACTAAAATATAGCCTTAAATGATTCCAAATTATGGATTCATCAACACCCCCAACTTAAACTTTTGCTTGTCCTCAAGTAAAACTCAAGTTCAGCAGTTCAAAAAAGATGTCTCAATAAGTCATACACAAGACTCAATCATTAATGTACACAACAAGGCTCAACTTACTCATGCAAGGATCAATTGTATGCACACAAAGAATGATTCCATATTCACACACAATTGTTTAATCATTTAAAATTCTGGAATCAAATGCAACACTCACTCTCACAAAGAAGAACACAATGGATGTTTTCACCCATAGATATACCCGTATTTCCAATCAATAATTATTTCAGCTCACTCAAGATCAAAAAGGTATTTTCAAGGCTTGTAATAGGACTGAGTGCAAAGGTATGAGAATTTTGGCTCAGTGACTTTCATCCTCATGAAATATGGTGCTTTTAACACTCACTTTCCTCTTCTTTCCTCATCTTCTTTAGTGCTAATAAGTCATCCCATTACTTACTTCCATGGATTGTTCGGAACCCCGTTTCTTTTGTACTTTATTTCACAAGTTTTCCATTCGTTTTCTTTTTCTTTCTTTTCTTCCTTTTCTTTTTTTTGTATGGAGGGGTTTCCTTTTTCTCAACACCATGGGTTAAAGGGGACTTTTATTGCACTTCTTGACTTGCCTTTTTTCTTCACCACACCCCCAACTTAGGTTTTTGGCCTAAGTTGGCTATTTAATCAACCACAAATCACGAGGATTATGGGTAGTGGATTCAGAAAGGTCATGCTTTCATAAAGTTTCTTCCAAATAAAGGTAAGGCTCAAGGGGTATTCAAAAGAGGTTCACACACTCACAAGGTAGGCCACAAAAGAGGTATATGTCAAATTGGCTCACACTCTTCGAAGTTTCCTAAGATCATATCGAGAGATAGCCTTACTTAGTCGACTGGACCAACGGGATAAATTCTAGGTGTTATCATGCATGGTTAACAGTAAGCTCATCGCACAAGGCATTGACACCAAAGTCAAGAAAAACTCCACACTCTCGCTAGTTTGCAATGTTCATCACAAGAGAATCAATTTGATACTTGGATAGTCACAATGAAATGCAAAGAGTTCACATATTGACTACGTAAATTCACTTGGTCTCATCGTATCCGCACATTTATGTTCATTCAATTATGAGAACTATTTGAGTTATCGAGATTGATCAAAATCGAGACTCAAATTTGCACAAGAACAGTCACATTTACAGAAACAAGGTGTGTTGTCAACGCTGAAGACATTGAGACATGAACAGTGGAATATCCCTACCAAAAACAGTCAACATTGTCCCCAATATGGGTAGAGAGTGGGTATTTATTGCAAGCAGACTAAATATTAACAATAAATAAAGATTGATACTAAATGAAGAAAATCTACCGTGTAAACAGGTAGAGTAGGGTCACAAAGAATCTTCACTAAATTGTCCGGCTGTCCATGGAGTGAATTGATCGCCGAGTGCTCGTACCCGCCGAAATAGTTCGGTGAGTCACCAGGAAAACTCCTGTCTCCCTTATGATCCCTATTCCTGCAAAATCAATACACATCATTCAAAAGACTAACACTTGGGTTGCCTCCCAAGAAGCACCTTATTTAATGTCGTGGTACGACGTGAAGATGCTCTTAAGCATCTTCCAGGTACACCACCTCAATTAAATAAATCTCCTGGCATTCTCCAAAGTATAATTTTAAGCGTTGCCCATTCACCGTAAATGCAGGTCCCTCGTGCCCCTCAACTTCTATGGCACCATTGGTGAATACTCTTTTCACTCTAAATGGTCCTGACCACTTGGACTTGAGCTTTCCCGAGAAGAGTCGAAGTCGTGAATTGTATAGTAACACCCAGTCTCCCACTATAAATTCCCTCTTAAGGATTTTAGCATAATGCCATTTCTTCATTTTTTTCCTTGTAGAGGGCTGAACTTTCATAAGCTCTGAATCAGAATTAATCCAATTCGTTTAATTGTTCCACTCTCCCCCTTGAGGTCTTTCTCCAGTCTAGATTTAAGGCTTTTAGTGCCCACAATACTTTGTGTTCCAACTCAACGGGTAGATGGCACGATTTACCGAAAACTAGTTGATACGGAGACATCCGAATAGGTGTTTTGTAAGCAGTTCGGTATGCCCATAGTGCGCCATCAAATTTTTGAGACCAATCGGTTATGTTGGCATTCACGGTTTTGGCCAAGATGCTTTTGATCTCCTGGTTTGACACTTCAACCTGGCCACTTATTTAGGGATGATATGGGGTTGCCACTTTGTGTTTCACCCCATACTTACTTAATGTAGTGGAGAACCACTTGTTACAAAAGTGGGATCTCCCATCACTAATAATTGCCCTAGGAGTCCCAAATCTCGCAAAGATGTAGCGTCTCAGAAATTGGACGACGCTTTTTCCTTCATTGTTTTGAAGTGCAATAACCTCCACCTATTTGGAAACATAATGTACAACCACCAAGATATACTTATTTCCAAGCGAGCTCACAAAGAGGCCCATGAAATCAATTCCCCAAACATCAAATAGCTCCACTACTAAAATAGGAGTAAGGGGTTAACCGTGCCTTTTAGATACTCCACCTTGCTTCTGACATTGGACGAATTTCTTTACAAATTCATACGCATCCTTGTAGAGTGATGGCCAGTACTATCCACTCTGGAGAACTTTAGCGGTTGTACGCACCCCGCTATGGTTGCCTCCCACTGACGACCCATGACAAGCATGGAGAATTCCTACCGCCTCTTCTTCTGGAACACACCCTCTAATGATATGATCTGCACATTCACGAAACAAGTAAGGTTCATCCCAGAAGTACTTTTTAACGTCGAACATGAACCTTTTCCCTTGGTAGAAGTTCATCTCATCCGGCATTAGTCCGCACACAATGTAATTTGCGAAATCTCCATACCAGGGGGTCTTTTCAAGGGAGATTGCAAACACTTGTTCATCGGGGAAGGAAGCGTTTATATCAATTGTAGGCTCATCATTCTCCTTGCCCTCCAACCTCAATAAGTGGTCAACCACCTGATTTCCACAACCTCTTCTATCTTTGACCTCAAAGTCAAATTCTTGCAATAGTAGCAACCACCTTATCAACCTTGGTTTTGCATCCTTCTTTGCCATCAAGTAACAGAGTGAAGCATGATCAGTGTGAACAATTATTTTAGTGCCTAACAAATATCCTCAAAATTTCTCAAATGCATAAAATACCGCAAGCAACTCTTATTTTGTGATGGTATAGTTACGTTAAGCACTATTTATAGTCTTTCTCGCATAATAAATTGGGTGAAAAAACTTATTGCGTTTTTGCCCCAATACCATTCCCAGTGATGCACTAGCATCACACATCACTTCGAAAGATTCGGACCAATCAGGGCTGATAATGACTGGGGTGGATACACATTTTTCTTTCAAGCTTTGAAATGCCGTCATACAAGAATCATCAAAATAAACCTTCACTTCCTTCTCCAAGAGTTTCCATAGGTGGTGTGCAATCTTTGAGAAGTCTTTGATGAACCTCCGGTAGAAATTGAAGTGTACCAAGAAGCTGCGAACACCCTTAACTGAAATCGGCGGAGGTAATGTTTCAATCACCTCAATTTTCGCCTTATCGACTTCCAGTCCTTTTTGTGACACCTTGTGCCAAAGAACTATGTCTTCCTTCACCATGAAGTGGCATTTCTCCCAATTCAGAACCAGCTTTGTTTCCACGCATCTTTGGAGTACTTGCCCCAAGTGTGCCAAACATTCTTCAAATGTACCTTTGACGACTAAAAAGTCATCCATGAATACCTCCATAGAGTCTTCTACCATGTCCGCTAAAATGGATAACATGCAACGCTGAAATCTCACCGGGGCATTACATAGCCCAAATGTCATTCTTTAAAATGTGAACGTTCCATAAGGATAGATGAATGTGGTTTCTCTTGGTTTTCCAGTGTAATAGAGATTTGGTTGTAACTGGAGTACCCATCTAGAAAGCAGTATCATCCCCTCTCTGATAGCCGGTCAAGCATTTGATCCATAAAGGGCATTGGAAAGTGATCCTTTTCAGTCCATGAGTTTAGCTTCTGATAATCCATGCATACTCTCCACCCGGTCACCGGTCTAGTCGGCACAAGCTCCCCCTTTGCATTTGGGACTATAGTAATACCTCTTTTTTTGGTACACATTGCACCGGGCATAACCATTTTCTATCTGCAATAGGGTAGATCACACATGCGTCTAACCACTCGATGATCTCTTTTTTTACCACTTCTTGCATTGGTGGGTTCAATCTCCACTGATGCTCTACACTAGGTTCATTCATGCACATCAAATGGCTCACACTGCTACCATCTCTTCAATAACATCCTCGGTAAACACCATGTGAATATCACTTGGTTGTTTCATGGATTTACAAATATTGAATGTTACCTCATTGTCATTCAGCCGAAACTTCAATTTTCCACTTTCAACATCCACCAATGCACTCCCAGTTGCCAAGAATGGCCTTCCTAAAATAAAGGGGATTTCAGCGTCGATCTCACAATCTAAAATCACAAAATCAACCAAAAAGATGGACCGATCTACCATTACCAATATGTCGGAGAGGATCCCCACCGGATGTTTGATTGACAAGTCCGCCATCTGGAGTCTCATGGTGGTTGCTTTCGATTCTCCCAAACCAAGTTGCTTGTATATTGCATAAGACATTAAGTTGATGCTTGCCCCCAAGTCGCACAAAGCTTTCGCGAATTGGAGCATGCCAATGGTTAATGCCCCAGGGTCTTCTCTCTTTGTGATCATCCCTTTAGTCATAATTGCCCTGCAACTATGGGGCATTTCCATTGTTTCACAATCCAAGTTCCTTTTCTTTGTGACTTGGTCTTTCATGAACTTGGCATATCCCGGCATTTCCAATAATGCTTCCACCAGCGGAAGGTTTATTGATAGATTTTGAAATACCGACAAGAAATTCTTAAACTTCTCATTTTAATTCTTTTTTTTAAGTGTTGGGAAAATGGTTGAGGTATTTTGGGTAAAGGTTGCATAACTTTTGGAATTTGAACAAGTTGTTCCACTTCTTTTTGTGGTTTTTTTGCAAGGTTTTGTTGAATAAGTGATTCTTGTTCCTCCATGCCTTTAACTTCTTCATGCTTCTGAGTATCTTCATTTCCCATCACATTGCCTATTGCCACCTTTCCGCTACGTGTAACTACAGCCATCCCTCTCTTCTCATATTCCATCGGTGTCTTTGATGTCAACTGAGCTAATAATAGACTCAGTTGTCCTTCAAGTATTTTGATGGCATCGACATGAGAATTTACTTTACTGTTCAATGATGAAATGTCATCTTTCATTCCTTTCAACAAATCATCCGACCCCTTAACTTTATTAAATATGCGTGATAATATATCATTCACCCGGGGGCTGCCTACACTCCCATTTGATTTTGGGCTTTCACTTGAGTAATTATGGTTTTCCTCATGATCATATTCCTTTTTCCAGTAATCATCTTGCTCAGCCCAATCTTGATGATATCTTCTTTGTTATTCTCCCCTTTTATAGTTCCACCCTTGATTTCCACCTTGTTATTGATAGCGTGGGTGGAAACCCTCCTCATATCTTTTGAAGTTCCAACCTTAGTTCTCCCCTGGCCTTAAGTAACCGGAAGAAGAACCCTCGTCAACTCAAAATACTCCACATGTCTCCTTCATGTGCTCTTGTAGAACTTCCATTTGAGTTAACATCTTCTTGATGTTCTCATCTCTCTCTCTCTCTTTCTCTTTATCAAGTTGTTCTTTCATTAGTCAAAAATGAAATGGAGAGACCTGATCCTCTTGGGTGTACCAGACTTGGTTTATCCTAGTCATTTCATCCAGAAGAAACGAAGCTACCTCAAATGGTTGTAACATTATTCCTCCTCGTACCAATTGATCATCTACTCCTTTATTAACCGAATCTAGACTCCGGTAGAAATATTGAAGTAACTAATCATTTGGTAGCCCATGAGTTGGGCATTTAAGTAGGAGCTTCTTGAATCTCACCCATGTTTCATGCATGGGTTCTCCCTCCTGTCGCTTGAAACTTTAAATTTTGTCTCTAAGTTTCATCATCCTTGATGGAGGAAAGAATCTTGTGTTAAAGGCTACAACCAACTCCTCCCATGATGTGATGGAATTTTTTGGTAACTCGGCTAACCATTATTAGCTTCTCCTGTTAAGGACAGTGGGAATAACCGCAACTGAATTGACTCTTGAGACACATTTTTGAATGACAAAGTGCTGCAAACCTCAATAAAAATTCTCATATGCTCATATGGGTCTTCGTGATCTAGCCCTTCATATATTCCCCTCATTTGGAGAAGATGAAGAATCGTGCTAGTGACTTCAAAAATCACACTCTCTTCAGTTCCTGGGATGCAAATAGCACCCATTCCACCCGATGGAGCTGGTTTGTAGACACTATTGATGTCCTCTATACCTTCTGGATGACCTGCTCGGCTGTCATTCATCTCTTCTTTACTCATGTTCACTTTCACGTATTCCAGCCATTACCTACTCAAAGTAGCCGAAACTACTTCAACTACAACCAACGAATTTTTAGAGTGTCAAATCTTCAATCAAAGAATCCTAAATAATGCTACTCCCCGGCAGCGGCGCCATTTTGATTAACGTATCAACTGGAATTTCATCTAATACTAAATGCCAACGATCGTTCTTCAATATAATAACCCAACTATGTGAGTTGGGGTCGATCCCACAGGGAGTAGTGCTTCCTTCGAATCACTTTAATGGAAGTACAATGACACTCTCTTCAATCAAACATTTCTTGCACAATTAATATTCAAATCTCAAATTTCGGGTTTTAACTACCAATTCAAACGTATAGCTCAACTCAAGTAATCAAAGATTAAAGTAAAACTTGGGGAATTGATCGACCAGCTATTGAATTTCAACAAAATGGGTAAACATTACTGCTCTAATAGACTTATTTGTTGTGGGTAGGTCGAACCATATATGAAGTAACGTTTTCTCGAACAATTACCTTTTCTATGTTGAATTCTTTCGAACTTCAACACTGATAGAATGAAGCCGAGCTCTTTACCCTCATCAAATCCACTCTCTCGAGTTGGATACAAATCAAAAGCTCCTTGTTTCACTCTCTCGAGCTAAAACTAAGAAAACCCACTACTAAGGACGCTAAGATTGCGACCTTGGCCTCAGACCTCTCTCTCGAGCAAGTGCACAACACTGAAATTGACACATGACGTAACACAATTCAATCGCGAAACACAACAACAACTTAGACCCACTTCAAATTAGCACCATTCTTAGCAATTAATAAACACCCATTAAGTAAATTCAACAATTTGCTTTATGATCAAAATCCCAAGTAAAGGGTTTTAGCCACTCATCTCAAAAATAAAAGAATAATAAATAATTATCACCTCCACAGTTGGGTACAAGATGAAAATTATAGATGAAATTCAATTGATAAGCTTCTCTCTTACAAATTCTCTCTCAAAATCTTGCTAAAATGGCTCTCCCAACCCTTTCGTAGTGTTTTCTCCCTCAATAATTATTTTCTCCCTTTCTAAATGAATTTCTCTCTGTAGCCAAGACTAATTTAAACAAGTCTATAATGTCACTACTCAGAGCTACTCGGCGAAGTAAGTCAGGTGTTGCTGACGGATCGGCGATTCGCCGATTTCTCTTTATCTCACTTTTATTTTTTTTCTTTTTCTTGATCTGGCTACTGTAACTTTAGGCGATCTAGGTCGGTATCACTGAATAACTCTATGATTTTCCCATTATCCTTCCATCTCGCTTATCAGCACCTGCTTGTATCTTCTTTCGTACTTTTGGCGACCTGGTTATCCTTCGCTGACTAGATCAGCGATTCACCGAATATGGTTGTTGCTCGCTGAATTCACCCCCATTTTAGGTCCAGCATTTTATAACTCTAGGCGGTATCTTAGCGATTTGGCATTTCACTGAATGATATTGGCAATTCGCCGAATCATATTGGCAATTCGCCGAATCATCAATCATGAGGCCTTCTTTTATTCATTCCTAAGGCTTTCTTTTTTCCTTTTTGCCCAATAGTGTCCATGCTTTGTCTCTAACTCTAAATACCTGAAACTCAAGGGTCTACATCAATTATTGAGACAAAATATGTATTTGAGGATACTAATTCTATTAAAATATAGCCTTAAATGAGTCCAAATGGTGGACTCATCATTATCACAAAAAAAAACTTGAACAAGAGAGGAAGAATCATCAAACTCCTTCGCAAGCTTCCTCCCACAAACATGACGTCTCATTTTAACAAGTGAGAATCCACAATCAAATATGTCATGCTTAATTTTAAAAGAGCTCAAATTACTCTCAGTGAACTTGTTGATTGAAGTTAATGACTTATATTATAAAATATCATCATTCTCAAAATCAATGAAGTCACAAACATAAGAATTAAGTGTATAGTTTATTACCTCCAAAAATACCTTAGGTGTTTTAGGAATCCCAAGAATGTGAATAAACCAATAATACATAACTTACTTGGTCTTATGTAGCAAAAGAATAACATCACCTCATTTTTCCTTTCTCAGTGGTGTTAGATCCACAATTGTCTAGTTTAACTTTTTGTTATGAGTCTTATCTTGGATAGACCCACAATAATTTTCTTTATCTTTATCGTTCTCATCAACAGGGGCAGACCCACGTGTAGAGTTTTGGGTGCTCGAGCACCCATTGACCCCGACATAACTTTATATATGTTTATAGAAAATACTGAAAAATATATATAAGGTTTGCTTCAGCACCCATTAAACAAAGTGTTCTATAGGTGCTGTGGTTCTGAAGTCGGATTCTAGGAGTGTTGGTTCCCTTCATCGAGGGTTCGAGCCCCAGCGACAACTTCTATTTTTTTGTTGAAAAAAGGCCAACAAAAACTTCTTTTTCAAAATTTTGCTTATATTTCTTTTTGTTTTTACACTTTCTTATTTTTTGTATTTCATTTATTAATTAAATTATAAAAATAATACTCAGTAAACTTCGAGAAAGAATTTTTTTTTTGCTAGCAAATGTTAAAAGAATTGAGCACCCACGATCATCGGATCCTAGATCCGCCACTGCTCATCAACCTGCAGTTTTTCTATCGGACATATAGTATCAACCCTCTTAGGATTAAGTTCATCCAATGAATTTGGTGTTTGAATGTTAACTTTTCAATGAGTACTTACAAGATAATCAAAACAACTAGAAACAGAAGTAGGAATATTAGAGCTAGAATAAGAAATATTCTTACTCAAACTCTCTTGTTTTTCTTTCTCTACCTCACGACCATCGCCTCCTTATTTCTCTCATGGTCACCTCTCTTTTCTTTTATCCCAATCTCACATTTTTTTCTCACTTGACAATCCACTCTTTTCACATAACACATCGTCTCCTTTTTCCTCTCTAGGGATATCAACATGCACTTCCTTAATCCTCTCATTCTTTTATCTCTCAAAATTTTCTCACACATTTCTGATCTTCATTAACTTGAGATGGGGTTAATAAGGTTCAATTTTTTTTTTGTTTAGTTCAAGAGAAATTCTATTCTTGCTCTTATCATGAATTGCATTCCTATTAAACTTCCATGGGCGTCCAAGCATGATGTGACAATCATGCATTTGAATGACATCACAAAGAACATTATCACAATACCTCCCAATGGAGAAAGAAATCATGCATTTCTTAGTCACCTTAAGTTCACCAAAATCATCCAACCTTTACTTATAAAGAGTAGTATGTTTAATGCATGTAAGTTTCAACTTCTCCCCAATGTATGAGCTTACCACATTAGTACCACTTTTACTATCAATAATCATAGAACAAATATTACCATTTATCCCACATCTTATATAAAAAACATTTTCTCTTTTTAAATTAGCTACGGTGAATTTAATCTCTTCTAATCGTTTAATCAACACATCAACACTATTGATGTCATTTTGAGTTGAAGATTCAATTTCTTTACATGTTTGAGACATCTCAAAAAAAAATTAAAGAAACAAATATCTCTTAATTTAGCTTTCTCTCTCTTTCTCAATTGATCTCCCTCTCTCTTGCCTTTTTCCACTCAAAATATAACATTTTGATGGATCCTTCAGAATTTATACATAAACCCTATTAGTAATAACCTTCTAGAAGTATGATGTAGAAAGAAAAAAACTTACCAATACCCAGATTAATTGGGATTGATGAGACAAGGAAAAACCAATTTGTGTGATAAGAAAAACATCAAATTTCCCCTCTTCTTGATTTTCTTCTTTGAGGTTGAAAATCAAGACTCAAAACAAATTCGGAGTTTCTTGAAATACCTTAATTTTCCAGTAATCTAATTTTCTTTTTAATCTTCATTTTTTTCTTTGTATCTTAACTTTTAAGAAACTACAAAAGGAATTTTTTTAAACTCTCAAGATTATCAAGAACTAAACCTTGATAGAACCGCTCTGATACCACTTGATATGGATCGGGTTAGTAGATGAAATAAGAAAATAGTGCAAAAATGAAAATACTAAGATCAAAGATGGAAATTGAAAGATGTTTGAAATTCAAGAATAAAATCCCCAATTTTCAAGATGAAGTTCTAAGAACCCTAATTAATCTTAGTATTCAAAATTAGCGAATTAAAATAATTATGATACTGAATAACTCAATTCAAGAACTTAGATCAAAAGTGAGCTAGACCCCTATTTTGAAGAAATTAGAGAAAACAATTAGTATAAGACTAATAACCTTCTTTAATTTACGAATAGACACCAACGATATAAAATTAAGAATTAATCTTACCTCTTAAAGAATAGTTCTTATAAGGTTGTAAGATAAATTCATAGTCATCTCAGACAAAGGTGTAAAGAAGAGAAACCTCTTAAATTTTGAGTTCAGATGAGGGAGATATGCCAGTTTGAAGTCAGCCTATCCAGTTAAGGAAATTTACCCAAATAAATGAGGGATAATATGGTCTTTTCCTTACACCATTGGCTCTAACCATTTTTGGAAATATTTTAGGGGTCTAAACTGTCTTCGATCAGTTTTCATAAATCAAAATCACGCTTAAGATTTTGGGAGGAGTTCAAGAGGAGGAAACAAGGAGGAGTTCAAGCGTTCACCAAGATTTCTTGCGAATTGAGGATTTGTTTCGCCAAACTAAGGTATGTAAGTTTTTATAGTATTGGGTTCGTTCACCCACATGAAAATATGTGAGTTCCATGCATAATTTCGTTCTTGAGGTTGAATGATTTGAATTTTGGATGGGTGTATATTCTTGAGGTTTTGTTCTTCATGCTTTGTTTATGGAGTTGATGTGAGGTGAGGATTTCGATTTTTGAGGGTTGTTCTTGAGGTAAAGTTAGTAGATTCTTGTGTACTTGTATTGGGTAATTTAATCTATGGATAATTTGAGGAAAACAATCGATTCTAGGCGAATTAGAGGCAGAAAATGAGAAGAAAAATTTGTCGGATCGTTCTAGAAAGGGGCTGGGGCCTGGCGCGATGCGCCACCCCTGCACCCCTCCGTCAGGCCACTTTTTTCTTCGTTCATCAATCCCTACTTGTCCCTTTGAGTTGAGATTTCATTCCTTTCTTAATCCTAACTATATAAACTACATTTAATCATCACGAGGTCCTTCATATCATGAATCCTAACTTTTGAATTCATAATTCAAATTCAATAAATGATTAAGAGTGGAGTTTGAGAGTGTCCTTTGAGTTATTTTGAGAAGTCTTTTACAAACTTTTAAAACTTGTTTTAAGTCTTGAGTACTTGAGTATGATGATGAGGAGAGTTGAGTTTTATTTTCCAAAATAAATACATGGGAAATAAGTATTACCAAGAGTAAATGTTTTACATTTAAAATGAGAGGAAACATCGATTTTTGAATGAGTTCATGAGGAGTTTTGAGTACTATCTCTTTTAAGAGAACCCTTTTAAGTAATACTATAAAAGTTTAAGGATGAAAAAATGTTTTTTAACATATGAGCATGAGTTATATTATTGGGATTAGTATTGAGAACTGATATGGGGACGAGTTTAGACAACTGAAAGTCCTCATACACCATGTATGTCAACGTGGGTAGAAAGGGTCATATTTTTTAGATGATTCCTTATTACTTTTTAAGCATATCTTAGTGTATCCACCTAGTTGAGTATATCCTATACTCCGGTAAGGTATAGGAAAGTTCTGGCAGCGTGGGCGAGATGATGTATCATCACATAGCTCATAGTGATGGTTGTTAGTTAGAGAATCTTTCAAATAAGAGTAAAATAGTTTTATTGTATTTTAAAACTAGATAAACTTTTAGGATTTTAGGATAGTTAATTTAATTGGGAAATTTGGGTGTTAAAAATCATTATATAGGCTTAGCGTAGAAGGCAAAAAGACATAGTATACTGTTAAAACAATTAGGAGAAAGACCAAAAACCCCTAAAAATAACCGTCGTACCTCCACCAACTGATGGACTTACGGTCCGTGGGTCCAATAAAGGACCATCCTTTCCATCCGTAGGCGGGGCTGGGACCATACTTTTGGACCCCTAACAACGGTTGTAATGTATGGTCCGTTTGTCCACATACAGATGGTACATTCCAACCGTAGGTCCAAACTTTGACCGTAAAATTACAATAAGTCTCAGACTCACCTACGAGACCTACCTACGACACTTACATTAGATGACGGGTAGCCTTGGTGAACCGTAAAAAGGGTTATGGTACTTGACATTTTAAAATTATTTAACTTGCCACCTACGGTTCCCACCAAAGATTGTGTGCTTCCTTGGGATTGGAGTGCTCCTGGCTTATAGCCTTTTGTGATATCTTCGGGAGTGGACATTGATCCATGGTTTCGTAGAGTCTACTTGAGATCCTCTTCAAAGTCGATACGCCCCTTGGCGCTCTTGGTAGCTAGACGACTGACACCCTTGGGAATGGGCTGGCTGGCTGGGCCACCTCGATATTTCAAATCCTCTACAGAGTTGACACGCCTCCGAGGAAGTCTTGCTAGCTGAGCGGTTGATGCCTCTAGAAATGGGTTATATGGATGGGTAGCCTGGATTGATAGTCACTCTGTCTAGCTGGGCTGGGAATTAACTGGATGAGTTTATTGTCACTCTTGCAAGCTGGGCTGGGAGTTGACTGGTTGATTTGATTGTCACTCTTTCTAGATGTGTTGGCATTTTACTAGTTCTTGGATTCAAATTTGGATTACTCTTATGTCTTGCAGACTTAGCTATTATGTGTACATGTTAGGCGTATAGGGTCCGTTTAGGTTTTATTTAAACTTGGACATGAGTGTACCTTCTGGGTTTATGGGGGTCCACTTAGGTTTAGTTTAGCCATACTTAGATTTACTTTTGGTATGCTTGTGTACCTTCTTTTAATATCTGTTTTGGTCTCTGTTGATTTGTAGATTTTATCTTTTCAGTTTGTTTTTACCTTTCTTGCTCGGTCTGCCTATGATGCCTACTGAGTACCTTGTTTTGGTACTTATGCTTTACTCTGCATCTCTTCGTGATGCAGGTCCTAGTACTCTACTAGCGGTGAACGTTTGTGCCATCTTTTTCATCTTGGGGATATCAAAGATGAGGGTGAGCACTTGGTGCCCTGGATCAGCCAGTCTTCTTTTGTACATATGTTAGCTTGTCTTTTGCCTTTGAGGCGGTTTGTTGTGGTCCACTTTTGGGACATGTTTTATTCTTGTTAGACATCCTTGTACTCGTGAGTTCTTGCTTCTGGGAGGGTATCTATTGTATATAGTTTTGGGTTTGCTTCCAATTTTATCTTCTTTTATTGTTAATATTATTTTCTCTTTGGTTCTACCCTTGTACTCACTACTTGTCATTCTGGGTACAAGTCGTCTTACCTACTGGTGGGCTAAATTAGGTTCCATCATGACTCAGGAAGTCATGTCATGACAATCAAAATATTAATAAACTACAAATTCTTATAAAATTATATAAAGACATATATCGTAACTAAAGAATTATTTTCATAAATATATAAGGCATTTTAAAAAGAGAATAAGAACAATATTTTTATCACTTTTTCTAAATTAAAATCGTGTTCCCAAACAAGAGCATTACTAATATAATATTATCAAATTTAGGCTCACAAGTTCTTAACATGAAAAAGACAACTATAAACATCCGAGGTGTTGCAATTTCTAATATAAAAACTGAAACTCGCCGATAAATACGAGTGTAAAGATATGACACATGGATCTAACTTAATCCCAAAAGCTTAGCTAATAAGAGAAGGATTGTCCAAGTCCATATAAACAGGCCATCAATTCATTTCCAACAAATCTGGGATTTAACCCACTCTAACAACCCTTTATGCTCAGGTCCGACTAGAGAGTGGATCGAAAGCCTAAATGGGGAGGGAATTGACTTCGATACCATTTAAAATACAGAGCTAATACAACAATTTTCTTTTACAGTAGAACCTTACTAAATTAATATTAAGCAAATTAATAATCTCTCTAAGATAATATTTTTATTTGATCCTGACTTTACCAATGGAAAAAATCACTCATTTCGATGAGATAATAAGATAATATATGTCCAAAAGACCTCTATATAAATATATTGTCCAATTAATATTATGAATTAATAATTCTTTAAACGTACAAATATATTTAAAAGATAATTTAGTGAAATATAATTCTATTGTATTTTATTTTTTGTAAAAATTTAGAACTAGTTAATGCTCATCTCTAACTTTTCTTACTGCATCCAAAAGTTTCGGTGTTTTCATGGCTGCAATTTTTTGAAGTGCATATGGAATGATTTCTTTTGTATTCACATAATGTTTTATGTATTTGATCTGTCATTATTGATTTAGTGACACTTTTTTAATGAGAAGTCATTTTTGTATATGGTTTCAAGAAATTTCATGTGTTGCTTATATAGTTTATTCTTTCACTATCATACATTGAACTTTTTTGGTAAATATATAGTGAATAATATTTGATTATTAAGAAACAATGAACATTATGTATGATGAATTTATTTTAGGATAAATCATTGTATTCTTAAATTTATTTTACAATGAATCATATAACAAAAACATTTACAATAATCATTCACATACACTGTATTTTATGTATAATGAATGTATTTTTTTCATATACATTCAATAAATAAGATACATCATTTAATAAGATACAATGTTTTGATAAATTCATTGTACTTTATGTATAATAATTTATTATTTCTTGTAACTTCAATAAATATGATACATAAATTAGTAAGCTACAATAATGTTGATGTTATAAAAGTTAACTTTTATTGAATCTCAAAAAACTCTTTAAATTAATAAATATTAATTTCTCGATTAAATAATACATCTATAAATTAATAATATTGTGTAATCTCACCTATATTTATTTAGTGTGGTTTTACTATAGTATTATTTTAAGAATAAAAGTTATTTGTAGGAAAATAAGGAAATCTATCTAAGGAAAATCAATCGAAAAAATTCTTTAAATAATTCTACCTATGATTATGGTATATTATGTGTAGATATGTCTATGTACATTATATAAGAAAATTATACCCCAATTTAAAGCAATATTAAGCCATTCTTATCAAACTGTTTTGACCCATTTTTGATACTTCAAAGCTTTTTTAGGAACAAATTTCAAACTCAGATTTGAAATCTTTGGTCAAACATATCTTTAAAAGTATTTCCTTTTTTAAATTTTGATTCAAAATAAGTGGTCCAACATATCTTTGAAAGTATTTCCTTTTTTTAAATCGGATTCAAACAACATATGGACTTCTATCCAAATTTTAAGCATCATTAAGACGTATATAATCCTTCATTTTGGCTCCTCACAATGAACTACTTCTAATTCCTTCTCCCCATTGTGACATATTGCATAAGAAAGAAAAAACCAAACCTCTGCTTACAATGACCACTAATAGTATAATCACAAATGGAAAATCACCTATGTTTGGTGAGGAAAAATCATTGATTTTTGATGCATCCCATATGAAGAATGAGTCCAACATTCCCACACAATATATATGGCTAGATGACGAGAAGCCATGTGCTGTATAACAAGAACTTCATGTTCCCCTTATTGACTTAAGGGGTTTCTTTTTTGGTGACCCTGCCGCGACCCAACAAGCATCTAGGCTTGTTGGTGAAGCGTGCAGGAGTCATGGTTTCTTTCTTGTAGTGAACCACGGAATTGATTCTAATCTCATCTCTGAAACCCACTGTTACATGGACATGTTCTTTGACATGCCTCTCTCTGAAAAGCAAAAAGCTCAGAGGAAAATTGGTGAGCATTGTGGCTATGCCAGTAAAGCTACTGGAAGGTTTTCTTCAAAGCTGCCTTGGAAAGAGACACTCTCTTTATGATACACTGCTAAAGAAAACTCATCTCACATAGTTGAAGAGTATTTCCAAAGGACATTGGGTGAAAGTTTCAACAATCTGGGGTAAGGACAATTGACTATCCTAATACTCCTCTCTTTCAATTATTTGTCGTACTTTACTTTTGAGTATGTTTCAAAAACTTCTTTTTCCTTTTTTGCAAGACATGTTTAAGACCACAAAATTAAATGACATACTTGTACATTTTACATATCTTTTGTCTAAGGCTACTAGATTCAAAAGTCTTTCTTTACTTTCTTAAACTTCATGTCAAATAAAAATCAGACAAACAAATTGAAACAAAAGGAGTATCTGTTTTTCTATTTTTCAACTATGTAAATCAATTAACCTTTTTCCCTTTAATTACGCAGGAATGTTTATCAATAGTATTGCAAATCCATGAATACACTTGCTCTTAGGATCATGGAGCTCTTAGGGATCAACCTAGGTGTACAAAAGAGCAACTTTAAAGAGTTATTTGAAGACAATGAATCCATAATGAGACTCAACTACTATCCCCCGTGCTTGAAATCAGAGCTCACCTTAGGAACAGGGCCTCACTATGATTCAACATCATTAACCGTTCTCCATCAGGATTGTGTTAGCGGACTTCAGGTTTTTGGGGACAACGAATGGTACTCCATCCATCCAAATTTCAATGCTTTTGTGGTTAACATAGGTGACACATTTATGGTAAGAAAATTTACACACTAAAACTATATAATAAGCTAATGTATTATATATTACATACAAATAATATAAACAGAGTCAATTAGAAAAACAATACATTTTTAGGTGACAAATGTTATAAGATCTTTCCACATGAAGCACAATCATAGACATCATGAATTCCTAGATGTACAACATGAATATAACATATTTAGTGTTTTACCTTTTGCAGGCTCTATCGAATGGTAGATACAAAATTTGCTCGCATAGAGCAGTTGTTAACAACACGACTCTTAGAAAATCACTAGCTTTCTTTCTTTGTCCAGACAAAGATAAGGTGGTGAGTCCACCAACTGAATTGGTGGACTACAACAACCCTCGACTATATCCTGACTTCACATGGACTGCTCTCCTTGAGTTTACTCAAAAGCATTATAGAGCTGAGACAAACACTCTTCAAGCTTTCTCGATGTGGCTTCAAGAAAATAATGAAGAAGCTTATGAGTAATACATATGAGGTTCAACAATGAAGTCCTTGATCATTTGTATTTATGTTGAATTTTTTATTTAGAAGTACATATATTTTGCTGCAATAATTCTAGTAAGTTAGAGACCTAGTATTTAGGAGTTGATTTCTATTACAACTAGGGAAATTACCCGTGCTTCGCACGAGATTTAACTATTTTTTTAAGCTTACATATGATCATTTGGTAATATTCATATTTTTGATACATACACTACATTGTCAAGAAATTTTTATCTTAAGGCAAAACGTTCCTCCGAAATGTTAAAATGCTATATATGTTTTAATTTTAATTTTGGTTATACAAAAATTACGAGTCATAGAGAGATTTTAAGTATAAGAGAGAATTCTAAGAAAATCTCCATGGAAATAGTTGGTCAGAAGTAATGAAATTTTCTAAATTCCAAGAAGTTAGAAAGAACAACATCAGACCGTAAAGAAGAGACCAAAAAGCCTCGAACAACAACACTTCGAAGTAAAGTGGAACATCACGTCCATACAAGAAAATAATTAACTAAATTCAAATGGAGGACCTTTTGTTCCTTTCTTATGAACCTCCATCAATCTCTTTTTTATTATAGTATGTTGTATCATGTATATGTTAAAAATTACCCTAAAATTGTTAGTATCATAAATATTTTTCCTCATTGTCTCAGAATAGTCATTACTATTGCTTAGGTTTCATATCACCGGCCCCAACTTATTTGGAATTGAACCATAGTTATTGTTATGGTTATAGTATGTAGTTACAAAGAATTAATGCAATTATCAACTAAGAAGTAGGTGACATCTGAATGGAACTATTCACAACTAGATATTCTAAACCAAAATTTTGACACATAACATATTAAAATCTCACAGCTTTTTTTTGTGAGCACTTGAACTCAAAAATATTGACAAATAATAATAAAGATGACCTTACTTTCCTAACAATCAATAAGAAAAAAGGCATGATGCTTAACATATTTTTCAAAAAGATAGTATGTCGGGTTGTATCCAAGTTTATAGTTCACAAATTTAATTGAAAGAATCCAAAAGAAAGAGTTATTACTTCTTTATAAAAAAAACAAAAAACTTTATCACAAGAAAGAGTTATCACTACAACAAAAATTATCTTTAACGATAATTAATAGCTAATTTTTGCTAAATATGTATTTTCAGAGGCAATTGAAACTCTCTATAAATATCCCTAAAGCCTATAGCAACATTGGATATTATGAAAAGTAATTAATATCAGTAAAGGCTCTAGAACTCTTCGTTAATGTGCATATTTATTGTCGATAAAAAATATTTTTGTCTTAGTTTATTTTGGACATTTGTTAGTTTCAAGAAAACTTGATCTCTTATTATGCCCAAAAAGAAGAGACGAAGAAATATGACAAATTAGTTAACTTGCGATAAAAGAAGTGGACTAATTGTCTCTATAGTAATATTCTCAGAAGAGTGCAATGACATACAAAATGTTTGTAAACTAAGAAAAATAATCAAAATAATATACTAGCTGTGACAAGCAACAGAGCAATCTGTTTGGTTCTTTTAACAAACTTCATCATTGGTTCCGTATTAGTTATCACATATTTGTTGTTGTGTACTATCAAATATATTACAACCCACAAGCAATTTTTCCAAAAAGTATATGAAGAAATCTGTAGAAAGGGACAACAGAGAAGATAAATTTTCAATCATCTTCATTGGAATTTTTAACAGAGTTAAAAAAAGGTCACCAAAATAGCAAAAAGAAATTGCAATAGATACATGAATCACTATTACTTATAGTAAAATATAAAGTTTCATAAAATAGGAGGAAGAAAATATTGAGGAATGAAACACACTTTATAAGAAATTTAATTAATGTATTTGAATCGACTCCCCTATAGCGAAAAAACCTACAAATAATAGTGTGACAGAAATAAGAGTTTTGTTTACTAAAAAGAACCAAATGTAATGAATTCAACCATTTCAACAGCGTTATTAGTTGTGAACTGAGAGGTGCAAGAGTTGTAATGTCGCATTGCAATTAAAATCAATTTTCTTTGTTTATATGAAGAAAACTTTACAAAGGGACAAAAGAGAAGTGAATTTTCAATCATCCTTGCTGAAATTTTTAACACAACTAAAAACAAAGTTACCAAAATAGCAAAAAGAAATTGTCATAGTTACATCAATCATTATGACTTACAGTAAAGATTAAGCTCCATGAAATATGAGGAAGAAAACTTTGAGGAATGAAACAAACTTCATAAGAAGCTTCATTAATGCATTTAAATTCGACTACCATATAGCTGGAAATAAAATTGTCCCTCTATTTATAGACAACAAAAGGTAGTGTGAACAAATGCTTTTTGTGCTTTATCAGAAAGGTCATAACCTTTCATAAAAGTCACAATTTTTCATAAAATTTGCAACTGTTCATAAAAGTCACACCTTTTCATAAAGTCACAACTTTTCTGTAACACCTCGATATTTGAAAGAGCTAAAAATAAGAAGAACTAAATTGGAAATAAGCTCAATTTGAAAAGTTTCAAGTTATGCTTAACTTTTGAGTTTGGGTCAACTTCAAACGACCATAACTTCGGTACAGGATAAGTTAGGTGGCCCACAAGATATCAAATGAAAGGTCTTGGAATTCTCTTTCCAACGCCACCGAGTTTGCTAATTCTTGCGCTCGTATGAGGGAGATATGACTGTTTGAAGTCAGGTTGTTCAATTAAGGAAAGTTACCCAAAAATATGAGAGGTATTTTGGTCTTTTCCTTACCTTTTCATATTTAAGCGTTTTTAATAAATAATTAGTGGTCTAAACTGATTTGGTTGAATTTTCCCAAATCAAAATACGCTTAGGGTTTTAGGAAAGAATTCAAGAAAAGAAAAGAGAAGAAATGAGGAGAAGATTCAAGCGTTCGTCGAGTTCTTGAGGTTTTCTTGCGGATTTTCGCCAAGGGTTTGATCCCTAAGAGGTATGTGAGTTCTCATAGTTTTGGGTTCGTTCACCCACATGCCAATCATGTTATTTTAAGCGCAAATTCATTCTTAAATTTGAAGGATTTGAATTCTTGTTGAGTTTTCTTGGAATACCTTTCATAATCGGTATTGTTGGGATTTCGATGAGTTATTGAGATAAGTGTTAGTGTTTTGAGGGTTGTTTCGAGTAGATTATCGTGTACATATGTTGACTATTCGATTCTAAGTGATTGGGGAAGAAACCATTCAATTCTAATTGAATTAAGGTCAGAAAATGAGTGGAAAAGTTCATCAGAATTCTCTCGGGGAATGGGTACAGGATGGGTCTTTGAACTTTAGGGGTTGGCACCCCGCACCAGCAGTGCGCCTGGGTCGTCTGCCCCCACCCTTTTTCCATCGTTTTACTTGGCTAAGTTCTCCTAAAGTGTACCTTCACTCCCTATTGGTTCTAACTACTCTAAACTACTTCTAAACATACAGAAATTATTCACAACGTGAATCATAAGCTTGAATTCATAATTCAAATTCAAGGTAGAGCTAAGAGTCAAGTCTTGAGCGTTCTTAGAGTCATTTTAGGAAATCTTTTTACAAATTGTTTTTAAACTTATTTTAAGACTTGAGCATTGAGTTGAGGAAGAGTAAGAGTTGAGCTTATTTTCTTTAAAATGATATATGGGAACTATGTATTCCTAAGAGAAATGTTTTTTTCACATTTAAGATGAGAGGAAACACCAGTTTCCAAAGAGTTCATGAACAATTTTCAATATTATCTCTTTTTAGAGAAACCTTTTGAGTAATAATCTCAATCTTTAGGAAGAGGAAATGTTTTCTTTAAAACATAATGAGCTAAGTTATATTTTGGGAGTAGTATTGAGCACCGATATGGGGGAGAGTTCTAACAACTCACAGCCCCCATAAACCATGTAGCCAACGTGGGTAGAAAGGCTCATACTCTTTAGATGATTTCTTATTGCTTTTTAGCACAGACTAGTGGATCCACTTAGTTATTAGGTTCTATACCCCAACAAAGTATAGGACAGTTCTTGGCAGCGTGGTCTAGGCGTTGTATCATCATATATCTCATAGTGATGGTTGCCGGTTAGAGAATCTCCAACAATTTTATTTTGTATTTTTGCAGACAAACATAATTTATATTGTATTTCCTAATACATTGAGTTGTTATCTTCTGTTGAATTTTTTTTCTTTATATTGCATTATTTCTATTGCTTTATATTGAAATGAGGTTGAGTTTAGTTGAGACGAGGCAAGTGTTTCTTCAGTTCCAGTTGAAGCTTATGTCTTGTTTTAGATTTCCCCTCGCATGCTCGTACATTCCATGTACTGACACCATTTGGCCTGCATCTTTTATGATACAGATATAGGTAACCAGGATCAGCATGCAGTGCATCGTTGTTCCAGTGAGTTCTAGAGTTGTTAGTGAGCCTTCTTGCTTCCAAAGGATCCCTTATTTACCTTTAGTCATTTGATTTTGTTATTAGGATGTCGTGAGTCTTGTCCCGGCGTCCATCTTAGTTAGTAAATTCTTTATAGATAGATAGATAGTAGTTCATAAGTCTTTTCCATTCTAGTTATTAATCTTTAAAGACATGAGTTGCCTCTTTGGCCAATTGAATGATTCCTTTAAAACATTCTGATTTACTATTTGATTTTATTTTTTGAGACTATTCTCTGTTAAGTAAGTCTTTCGCTGAGTATTGAGCAAGACCAAGGGTTTTCTTGGGGCCAACAATGGTTCTTGAGTGCCAATCGCGTCCAGGGTGTAGGCTTGGGGCGTGATAAACTTGGTATTAGAGCCCAGAGTTCAAGAGTCTTAGGGTGTGTTTGACGCCGTGTCTGTAGAGTCCTAGTTATCAGTGTGAAATACACCATATCTATAATTAGGAGGTTGCGACATTTAGGAACTATCTCACTTCTTTCATGCTTTTTTCGTACGATAAAGTTTAACTCTATAAAGTTTCCTTCTAACTCGTGCTTGCGCATATCTTTTAGATCAAGCCTTCACGAAGTGTTTTCTAAGGTCGTCTTGCTAGGAGTAACGCTGAGGATCAAGAGGTACCTAATGCACCAGAAGTGCAACCCCAAGGAGAGGTCACAAATGTTGAGTTCCAAGATGCTATACAGATGTTGAATCAAGTGGTGGTTAATCAAGCTGGTCAGCAGAGAGGGGATTGACAAGATGTGGTTGATACATCCAGAATCCGTAAGATCTTCAGGATGAATCCTCCAAACTTCAGCAGTTCAAGTGTCACAGAGGATCCGGAAAACTTGTGGAAGAGTTATAGATGGTTTTTGAGGTTATGCATGTTGATGATGCTGAGAGAGTGGAACTAGATACATACCAAATGTAGGGTGTTTCTAGAATCTCGTTTGACCAATGGAAGAAGGGTAGAGCTGAAGGTGCACTAATTGTGAGTTACGCTCTGTTTCATAGTGCCTTCATAAGGCATTTCTTTCCCCGTGAGCTAAGAGAGGCAAAGGTAAGAGAATTCCCCACTCTTATGTAGGAATCTATGAGTGTGCATGCGTGTAGCCTTAAGGTCACCCAACTTTCCTGTTCTGCTCTGGAGATGGTTGCTGATATGAGGAGCAGGATGAGTTTATTTGTATCTGAGTTGTCTCGTCTATCAAGTAAGGAGGGCAAGGTTACTATGCTGATAGGAGATATGGACATAGCAAGGCTGATGATCTATGTGCAACAGGTTGAGGAAAATAAACTGAGAGATAGAGAAGAGTTTCAGAATAAGAGAGCTAAGACAACATGGAATGAGTTTGGGCACCAAAAGAGCTATGCGAACTGGTCATCTTTCAAACAGAAGCTAAAGGGACCTGCTCCATCATCTTCTAGTGCACCTGTACTGAGGAACAACAGTGAGTTAAAGAATTGGAATTCACAAAACTTCAGAGCAGGACCTGCACACTCAGGGTAGTGTTTCACGAGGAGGTAATGAGACTCCTGCATGTGCTAAGTGTGGTATAAACCACTCAGGAGTGTGTCATGATGGCTCCATTGGTTGTTTCAAGTGTGGTCAGAATGGTCACTTCATGAGAGAGTGCCCAAAGACAGGTAAGGTAGTGGTGATGGAGGCAATAGAGCTCAATCTTCTTTAGTTGCTCCGCCAGATAGAGTTTCACCTAGAGGAGCTACTTCAGGGACATGCGGAGGAACAAATCGTTTGTATGCTATCACTAGTCGCCAAGAGCAAGAGAATTCGCTAGATGTTGTCACTAGTATGATCAAAGTCTTTGCTTTTGATGTATATGCTTTGCTAGATCCAAGGACACGTCTAGATCAAGTTACTACGAAAAGGTTTTCCGGCCCAAAATATTTTTCCGTTGGCTTTTCTATTACTACGGGAACAAGTCATTACAGCGCGGGTACATATACTAGTATATATATATATATTTATTTATTTATTTATATATATATATACACACACACACACAACTATGGATGAATTTTAAAATAAAATATATTACTGATTTTTTTAACATAATATATTATTGTGATTATTATGATCTAGATTATCAAGATTTCAATTGTAAATATTTGAAAAAACTAGTGTGACCCTCCAAGCATATACTCAAAATCTTGAAGAATCATAGTAAATATTTGAAAAAATTAGGTGACCCTCCAAGTATTTACTGAAAATCTTGAAAAATCAACATAACTTAAAGTTATAGCAAATTCTTGCCAATATTCAAATAATAAATCATTAGGATTATTAAAATTTTACTTTAAGTCCTAAAAAATTACCATAAGCTCGCTTAACAATCATTGAAAGCATGTTTTTATTTTTTTAGCGTGGAGATCATTTATTTTAAAAGATTTTTCTTTATGAAGCCAACTTTAGATATAACATTAAAAAAATCTTATTTATGAAAATCATTTTTTTATTTTGTATGTCATATATATGTCTAAATTTCACGCTAGATATGAAGCTATTATATGTCTAAGCTTCAGGCTTTGGCAAGGTCACAAATCTAGTAAAAATTAATGAATGTTGACTTGACAAGTAATTATATATTTGATGAATAATTACTATATGTCTAATGTTTAGTCTTTTTAGGACTACATCCTCAGTCAATAATGTTTGAAAGTTAACCTTGATATGAACATAATTTTAGTAAAAATATCTTTGAAATAAATTTTCTTAAAAACATAACTAATAATTCCTTAGCTTTCCTCCAAATGTCATTTGTTTTTTCTTTATTCGACAACAATGAATCCAACTACTTCTTGCTTTGCCCACATTGTTTACGATAGTTAAATGAACATTATACTAAATAATTGAAAATCTAAGTAAAAAATAATTGACAATTTTCTCAATCATATAGAAGAGAAATAACCTAACTTATTAGGAAGAATCAACTTTCTTTTATCTTAAAAGTTACTCCACTGCTACTTCAGTTGGAATTATAGAGTCAGAGAGGAAGAAAGGGATGAGGAAGTAAGAGGGAAAGGTTGGAGACTTACTGAGAGTTGTGATCCAACCACAAGATGAGGCACCTTTGTTAAAACCACTCTAGGTAACCACTAATCCATCTCATGATGTCTCTACAAGCAGATAAGGAGAATTAGAAAATGAAGGAAAGGGAAAATAATAAAGTGAAAATCTACCTCTGCGTGCTTAGAAGAAAACATGGCAAACAAGAGAAAGGTATTCATGTGTAACAACCTGTTACCGTCATTATAGAAAAGCCATTGGGGAAAATTTTTTGTCCGAAAAACTTTTTGGTAGTAACTTGAGATTTCCTAGCCTAGTCTAGTTTTGGACGAAATCAGAGTCATGTGATTCTAGGGAAATCTGGTAATGATTGGGAGATTTAATAAGGAATTTGATTTCATGAGTAGATAGCTAAGACGTTAAGGAAACCCGTACGACTTTACGGAATTGAACTCGGGTGAGTAGAACTCCTGCAACTGATCTTAGCTTGAACGGGTAGTTTTTGAGTGTCATGGGTTGAAGGTGTTTGTGAAATGGAAGTTTCAAACTCTTAAATCGACTCTCTATTTCAGTGCAAGCCGCTAGGGTGGGATTATTCCCGCCTGGGCGGGGCCGCTGTGGCGGGATGGTGGGTTCCATTGCGGGCAGTCGCAAATTAAGTCAGAAATAAACCCCAAATATGTCATTATTCTGCAAACTTCATTCTTAAGAGTTAGGAGACGAACCAGGGTTGCTTCTTGATAGTTTACACTATTCTTGAAGCTAAAGGTAATGTTTTACTCCCCGAATCTATTTTTCAATCCGTAGAATGTAAATTCACGAGTAATTATTATTGGGGGAGGGTTTTGGAACTGATTTGGATGATGAGAAAAAGCTCTAGCTGTATATTAGGATTATGGGTTTGGCCTAGCGTTGATGATTTTGATTGTAATTTTGGTAATTAGCCTCATTTATTGAGCCTCGCGTTATATTGATTGTCTGTAGACCAAGAACAAGCGGAAAGAATCCGAAAAGGGAAGAATCAAGTATGTTAGGAGGGATCAAGCTTTGTTCGAGGTAGGTGATGGTTGTGATTTCATGTTTGTGTGATGTATGTTAGTAATTATTTCATTTTAATGCATGTATGTATGCGAATGTTGCACTATTGATCGGCAAATGCGAATACGTATAAACAAATGATTATATGCCATGAATCAACACTTGATAGTATGATTGTGAGAATGTACGTTGTTATTGTGATTTTGGGTTGTTTAATTCCAACACACTAACTTTGATCGCGTGCCATGTTTCGGCGCATATATGGGATCGGGTGTCACATCCGGCACACTAACTAGGATAGGGTACCACGTTTCAGTACACTAATAGTTTGAGTGTGGGTTCCATGAGAGGACAATTGACTTGTCATATAAATGCATTATTTAGAATGTTGAATTGTTCGTTGATCCTGATATGATGACTGATATTGTATATGTTTGGTATATGCATGTTTTACTATGTTGTAGTTAATTGTATACATTTCACTTATTGGAACAGCCGCGTGATCCTACTAGCACACTGTGGTTGTGTACTGATAATGCACTTGCTCTTTCTTTGTTGAGTACAGGGCATCTTCAGGCGTCTACTGACAGACCTCGTTTAGAAGACTAGTGATCGATTCAAATTCAAGGTTGGGCCAGTTCTTCTAGGCTACCATGAGTTCTCCTTTTTCTCAGTCCATCTTATTCAGACTTAGATTAGTTCTTAAAAAAATTGTATGTTTAATTAGGTTGTACCCATTTTCCGTAGACTTATGGTTCCTTGTTAGAGTTTTGGTACATTGACTTTCAGATTCTAGGGAATATTTCCGCAATGTTTATTAGTCATTGTTACATCTTTTGGATTTTATGGAAACTCTACTTTACTTCTGCATTTAAACCTACTTCCGTATCTTGAAGTGCCTTAGTTTTTGGGTGAGTTGTTTAGTTTTGGGATTAGTTGGTTAGTAGTAATGGTTCTCCCACCGGAGGGTTAGTGTGGGTGCCACTCAAGATGGTCTAGGTCGTGACATCATGACCTAAAGCGAGTGGAAGAGGAAGGTTGGATTCCACACCCAGCGGCAACATGGAGAGAAAGATAGGGAGCTCAAATTGAAAACCCTACCTTTTAGGAAACATGTTATAGAAGCCGATAGCCTCACTAAGTGGGTTGAGCTTTTTGTTTTAGCATTGGTTTTGGGTTAAGCCAATTTTGGTTTGGACTTTTATTTGTTTGTACAACCTTAATTAATTCGGAATAAAGGAGTTCGAACTCATATATTTCGTTTAAAAGATTCTTAGATGTTGTACGTGTTTAGAATTTAATCTTGTGTAGATATAAACTTTAATCTATGATTTCCAATTTAGCTTGCACCTATGATTCGCCTTGTATCCTACATCATCTTCAGTACATCTCATGTAGTTATTATCATGTCCAAATGATATAGTACCAGTCTACAAAATCTTTGTGGCATGTGATTTAAAAACAAAAATATGTGTGACTGTCATGAATCATGAATGACATGAAATGACGTATAAGACCTCTAGAGACCCTACAAAAGTCACTTGACATACGTACAACTCAACATAATATAAAATACAAGAATTAAAGTAAGAAGTTTCATATCATGAAAGATCATGACACAAAAGCGAAAGTCTGCTCATAATCTTGACAAACCAATTTAATACATCAAAAGAATGATTGGGACGTAACTCATACCCCATATACAAGTCTCAAGAGTAAATGACACCAAAAAGTAAAGTTTCCATTTCTAGCCACAAGACGGAAGAGAGGAAGCATCACACCCTATATTATGAGATAATGTAGGCACAAATATCCATTAGTACATGGAATTTACCATGTATTATGGATAAGAATAATAATGAAAAACATTCTCATAAGAGGACATAAAGGAAAACATGATATGCATGACTAAGCTAAAATATAGTAAAACTATTAAGGTAGAATCATAAATCATGAACGTGGTCAATGAATCTTAAAATCATATTGAATGCCTTATAAAAACCTCTAAAGTAACTTTATTTCATTTTGTGGGATATTAGCTTTAATCAACAATAAACCATGTGAGCTATAACATGGAACCCTATGTAACTCCCACACCGAAAAGGGAGAGTCAACTTATAAAGGTAGAACTCCGTATCACTCATTCATTTGCTATATGTGGATCCACTAGTTATGTCATTTAAGAAAATCCTACGGGGGCACGTAATTTGGAATTAGAGGTTACTACTACAGACTACCCTATTTGAGCCTCCACCTCAAGTTCTCTTGGTGCTAAGTAGAATCCCAACGGAACAGTCATATTCATAAACATATCATCATACATAGAAAAACACAATTAACGTACTAATACAAGCTTAAATTATCATATAGTAGCTCCTTAAATCATGAATCATGAATCATATATGTGTGAGAAAACCTTTCACCAAAACATGATTTCTTAATATGTGAGAAAGCCTTTCACAAAAACATTATGCTTATTTTAAAGCAACCTTTGGATCATAAAACATCTCTTCATAAATCATGCATAAAATCTCATAAATCATCTTTTATAAGTTCATATCTTTTTTTTTATAAATTTATATCTTCATAATTCATATCTTAAAATCATGAATAATGCACGGGTCTTATAGAAATCCATTGGAAATCATGTAGTTTAATCAAAACATGCATAGGAAGATTTAAATCAAACAATTAATATAATATCAAGTAAGACCCATGGATATCACATGAAACCCTAAGCAATATCGGTAAAAAATGATTTTGGAGAATTAAGATCTTTTGGGACTCAATGGGTGAATGGAACCCATTTATGAATTCCCACATACCTTGATAAACAAAACCCAAAAGCAATGGAGAAAAATGAGACTTTAAGCTTGAAACCTAGCTTTCTTCTTAAACTTAAAAGAGAGTTGGAGAAGATGAATGTGAATGAGATTTGGGGTTTTGAGAGAATGCAAAAGTTGGGGTAGTTTTAGGAAGAGAAAGGTAGTTATAGAACTTAGAATAAGGATCAAAATGACATATTATAGGCATTATTTGTAAGGGAAAAGACCTAACAACCCTTCAAAAATAACTGTTGAACAATACAACGGGTTGGACCAATGGGCTATGGTCCGTAGAACTCTCTACGGCCCATACTGGGCAACCGTAGAACCTACTTCAGAATCTCAAAATTCATTCAAATTTCTACAAGATATTTCTACGGTACGTTGTACAGTCTATGATCCATGGACCCCATCCATACATCACCAGTTCAATTCCAAAATTTCAGTAAATTTAGATCACTTTTATGAAACCATCCTACGGCTCATCCTGGCTACTCGTAGGTCAAACTTTAGAAACTTAAGATTTTATGTGTCACATCGGATTCAAGAAGGACTAGGAAGGGTCAAGTGGGAAACTTACAAGAGCAAAGATAGACCATGGAAATCCACTCAGAGCCCTAGGAGGACCGTGAAGAGGATCACGATGTATTGGAGGTTCGTGAAGAGATCACGATCCAAGAAGGGAGTTGACAGCCCGTGGTGAGCTTCACTCTCTGTAGGGGTGTCCGTGAAGAAATTCCAGAAGTTGTCTGGGAGGTATCCCCTCCCACGACCCTTTTGACAACCCGTGGTAGGCCTCACGAGGCATGAAAGTGATCCTGGAGGATGGCTAGCCTTCAGGGGCAACTTCCCAAAAACCACGGTGGCCTTAACGGGTTGTGGTACCTTAGCCTTCAAGTCAAGTGTTCAATTCCACCATTGAAATTAAGCAATTTTCATTGAGGCATGATTGTTGTCATCCATGGAGCCCTTTCCTCCCTGTAGTTCCCAACTTCTCCAATTTTCAAAGTTAGAAATCCTCAATTGAGTTAGGGTTTTTCTTCTTTGTTATGGGTTCTCTTAATAATTTATTTAATTGATTTATCTATTATTTTTTTTGCATAAGTTGAGTTAAATGGTTTTATGATGATCCCCCATGAACCCATGTAATTCCCATGTTTTTCAAGTTATGATCATATTATGTGGGTTTATAATTCAGAAAGAAAAGTTTATAAAATCAAGCATGCTCTCATGAAATTTATGTAAATGTTTTAAAGATTATTTAAGAGTGAAGCATCAATGATGTTGCTATTTTTGTGTTGTTGAAAGGATTTCTCATATAGACATTAAAGTATGATTGTGAAAGGATTTCTCACATAATAAGGGTTCTTAGGGTTGAAAGGTCTTCTCACCTAAAATGAACCAATGTTAAGGAGCTATTCTAATGTTGAGGCAGGAGGCGATTAACGATGCTCTCTAATTGAAAGTCAAGAGGTGATTATCGATATCATGTGATTTAAAGACAAGAGTCGATTACCCATGTTCCTTTAAGAGCTGAGATGAATATGATTAATAACTATTCTGTGGAAGTTAAGCTTAGTGCCGAGTGGACAAGTTTCGATTAACCGTGTCCCATAAACTATGTGCTAACATAGGATTAGCTACATAATAATTAGTTAGTGGATCCACATAAGCTAGAAGTTCATGGTCCTTACATTGGAAAGTAGGACAACCCTTTCTGGTGTGGGAGACACCGAATTCCATGTTTATAAATCACATGGTCTTACATGTCGGTTAAGGCTACTTCCCACAAGCAAGTTAAAGATGAACCAAGGTTACTTCAAGGAAGTATCTCATACATGTTTAAGATGATATTCACTTGCATTGATAATGTTTTACGACATATGCTTTCTAACATTCAAGATTCGTGTTTTAGCTTGACCATTGCATTCTCATGAAAATTCCTCTTTCTAGCATGAATTTATATGCTTTTATGCATGGTTATCATACTTGGTACATGATTTTACTAACACATATTGTTGCCTACATTTCCCCCAAATGTACGATCTGACAGTGAGGGTTCCTAGTTTAGTGGCTAGAGTTATTTGAGAAGATTTCGAGCTTTGGTGAGTCCTCATACTCTGAGGACAGGACATTTATTGTTTTTAGTCTTTCCTTACTTTCGGTTTTGGAATATGATGTACGGGCTATGCCTCGATTTATTTTTATGTGCTGGATGTCTTTGATACGATATTTAGATTTTCGCTTTAATTTCATAAAAGTTTTAGATTTTGAAATATTTATCATAATATCTTTTATTTTATTATCTTGTATGATGAAAGCTAAGTGTCTTGTATGGGACATATCGGGCTCTTATACACTATGTTACACCTAAGGGCTACCTCAGGTCGTAACAAATTTGGTAATTAGAGCACAAGGTTTAAAAAGGTCCTAGGAAGTCTCATAAGCATCATCAAGTAGAGTCATGTTCATGAGTGTGAAGCGCACCACATTTATGAATGAGAGACTACAAGATGCTTAGGAAACTCCACTTCTTTCATTACTCTAAAGTCGTGCGATATAGTTTAACTATATAAGGTCTCTCTCTTAATCCTTATCCGATGCTCTACCTGATATGTTTACTTGAAGACCTTATGCTACAAAGGAATATGGGAGAACATGTGGAACGAGAAGCTCCTCAAGCTCCGGTCGATCCTTTGACCGAGCAAGTGACTAATGCAGAGTTTAGGGCTGCTTTTCAACTATTGGCTAAAGCCATGACAGCCCAATACAATAGAGAGGTTGCGATCCCCATGAACCCAAATGTGGGTACGACGACATCTAGAGTGAGGGTCTTCACTAGAATGAATCATCTAGCGTTTTGTGGTTCTAGGGTGGAGAAAGACCCTAAGAGATTGTTGATGAGGTTTACAAGGTGTTGATGATTATGGGAGTGACGCTGGTAGAAAGACAGGGGAGTTGGCCGCTTATCAACTTAAGGGTGTTGCTCAAGTTTGGTTTAACCAATGGAAAGAGGGGAGACCGGAAGATATGGGTCATCTTGATTGGGAAAAGTTCAAAGTTTCTTTCCTTGATAGGTTCTTTTCACTTGACATGAGGGAGGCAAAAGTTCTTGAATTCATCAACCTTCTTCAAGAAAGTATTAGTGTGAATGAATACACTTTGAATTTAACACAATTGTCTCGATATGCTCCTACTATGATTGTCGATCCTAGGGAAAAGATAAGTAAGTTTGTTTCGAGTGTGTCTGAGATGGTGGTTAAGGAATTTCATACCGCTATGCTTGCCAATTATATGGTCATTCATCATCTCACGGGTCATGCTCAACAAATTGAAGAGGAGAAAATTAAGGAAAATTCTAGGGAGGCAAAGGGGGCTAAGACTGGTCATGGTAATTTCTCACATTCAAGGTCTGAGGGACATGGTCGTTCCAAGTTTTGACAAAGGTTTTCAGGTCAAGGTTCATCCAATGTTCCTTCTAATTTCAACAAAGAGAGGGTGTCTAACCCTAAGCCTCAAGGAGGAAGTGGTAGTGAGTCTTTATTTCCTATTTGTACTAAGTATGGAAGAAAACACGAGGGTAAGAGTCTAGAGGGTTCCAATGCTTGTTTTGGTTGTGGTAAGATGGACCACAAGATAAGAGATTGTACTTTCGTTTCTAAGAACAATAAAGATAATCGCCGAAGGGTTCAACGTAATTCTTCATCCGGTCCTAGTGGAAGTCAGACGCAAAACAAATTTTATGCCCTTCAGACTCGAGGTGAACAAAAGGGTTCTCCCGATGTGATTACTGGTATGTTGAAAGTATTACAACTTGAGGTTTATTCTTTAATTGACACCGGTTCTACCTTTTCTTTTGCGACACCATTTGTGGATATGAGGTGTGATACTCTTCCGGATGTGTTGTTAGATCTCTTTTCTCTTTCTACTCCTAATGGTGATGCTATTGTGGCTAAGACAGTCTATAAAAAGTATCTGATTTCCTGTTCCCATAGAGTTAGTCTTGTTGACCTGCTAGAGCTTAATATGCTAGATTTTGATGTTATCATTGGTATGGGTTGGTTGCATTCATGTTAAGATTCTATTGATTGTAGAACTCGTGTAGTCAAGTTTTAGTTCTCAAATGAACCAGTCCTAGAGTGGAAAGGGGGAAATTCTATGTCTAAGGGTCAATTTTTCTCTTGTTTGAAAGCTAGAAAGATGATTTCTAAGGGTTGCGTATACCATCTAGCTAGTTATGGTGAGTGATTTAGAATTTGAATCCCCTACTCTTAAGTCAGTCCCCATTTTTAATGTGTTTCCGGAAGTGTTTCCAGATGATCTACCCGGTATTTCTACGGAAAGGGAAATAGACTTCGGTATTGATTTCCTCCCAGATATGCAACCTATCTCTATTCCTCCTTATCGAATGGCTCTGGAAGAACTAAACGAGTCAAAAAAGTAATTGAAAGATTTGTTGGATAAGGGTTTAATCCGACCGAGAATCTCTCCGTGGGGTGCTCCAGTTGTAACACCCGGTGAAACTAGTAAGATTAAACTAGAGCCTAACGTAAAACTATTAGCCTATATAGGTTTAAGGAAATGAATATAGTCGTAAACTAACCTCCGTTAAGTAAGACAAGTGTTTTTGGATTTAAACGTCAAGGGACGACCCTCAAGGACCAACCATGGGTCTTTGAGGAGGACCCAAGAGAAGGCCTAAAAAGCTACCAAAACCCAGCAACACCTACAGATGGGCACCCATGAACCGTGGATGGACTCACGCCCTATAGGTGGGGGTCGTGGGTCAAGGTTGAGCCTCCCCATTTTCTACCCCTCTCTGCTACAAAGCACGGATTACCTGTACGGCCCGTGACCCCACCCACGGTCCGTTTGTGGGGGTTTCGTGAGTCACTACTGAATTAGGTCCTTATTTTTTAAGTTGGGGTTTAGGGAATGGGCTTAGGATTAAATAAATAACTAAGTAAGGTCATTTAATATTAATTAAGAAACCTATAAATAATTAATAATACCCATAAACTAAACAAACTAACTCATTCTCACAAGACCCAAATCAAAAGCTCTCTCCTCCAAATTTTCTCTCTCTAGAAACCACCATTGAAGAAGAAGAAGAACTAGGAGACCAAGGCACAAGAACTCAATTTTCCTCTTCAATTTTGTGAATTATTTCTACTCAAGGTATGGTAGTGTTGATTTATGGATAGCTTCTGTAACATCCGGCAACGTGAAATGGCTATGGAGAGGCTTAAGAATTTGAAAATTTCATTTTTGGATTGAATTTTGAAAATCTGGAAATTGGCTAAGTATGGGAAAAAGGTGAGTTTTTGGCCAACTTTGAGCAGTAATAACTTCTAGCTCAGTATGAGTTCGGTGTAGTTCCAGTTATGGTTGCGAAGTTCGTGGAATGATCTTTCCAACGCCACCGAGTTTGCTCGATTCCGAGTTCGTATGAGTGAGCTATGCCCTTTGGAAGTTGGGCAGTTGGCTGAGAAATCCGTCCGGAATTTTAAGGGCATTTTGATCTTTTCCCTAACCAATTCTTTTGGTTATATTGTTGTGTTAGACTGATTCTTTGATCAGTTTGTATCATTTTAAAAGAGTGAAAGTAAGGGTTTGAGAGTGAAGAGGAGAAGAAGAGGAGAAAGAGAAGATCAAGCAAGGATTTTTCGTCAAGGATCGTCATGAATATCGTCGGGGGTGATCCCTACTAGGTATGTGAGTTCATAGTGTTGGCTTGATTCTTTCCCCCACACACCAAACTCATTTTATTATTGAGAAAAGCTTGGTTGTGTTTGATGAAGTTTGTGGTTGTAGTTGTTGAAGTTGTAGTTGTGTTGTGTTGAAGTTCTTGTTGGTTTGGGACATGATTTGGTTGTGTTTTGAGTTGAAATCTATTGTATGTTGAGGGGTTTAGGATTCTAAGTAAATTGGAGCTGGAACCATTGAAGTTAAGGAGGTTTAGGGTTGGAAAAATGAAGGAGAAAAGTCGGGCTTCTTTCGTGAAACCAGTCCGCGTCGCGGACTTGTTCCCTCTGTGAACAAAAAGCTTCTCCTCGTTGCGGACAGAACGCGGACTCTACTGTTTTCAGAATTTAATCTCGTAATTTCTCTTAATTTTAGCTGTCCTAAATCATTCATAAATCATTCCTTAACATCATGAGGTCCTTCCAAACACAAATCATGATCCTTAAATCCATAATTCATTCAAGAAAGTTAGGATCAAAGTCAAGTCTAGAAGTTAAGAATTTAAATCAAAGCAAGTTTTCAAAGTTGTTCAATAGTCTTCATTGAATGTTTTAACTTCATTTTGAGGCTCAAGTTTCAAGTTAGTTCAAATTAAGTCCAGAGTTTCGAGTTGAGCATTGAGTTCCAAGTCAAGTAAAGAGCATAGAGTTTCAGGTTAAGTCAAGAGTTTAAAGTTGAGTTCATTTCTCAAAAGCTATTAGGGAACTAAGTATTCCCAAAGAAGTTTATCAATGTTTTAACATTTGAGTAAGAAAGGAACTATGATTTCTAAAAGAGCCTTTGGGCTAGTTTTCAAGAAAAAGGAACATCGATTCCAAGTGAGCCTTCGGGCTAGAATTTTGAGTAATTATCTCAAACTAAAGAAAGATGTGTTTAAAACACTTATGAGCTAAAGTATTTTTGGGAGTATTCTTGAGCACCGAAGTGGGGACACGAGTTCATATTGACTCAACTCTCCATAAGAACCATGTAGCCAAACATGGGTTTTAACGGGTCATACTTTTTAGATGATCACGTAAAGTTAAGCTAGTGGATCCACTAAATTAAAGTAAGGTCCTATATCACGGCAAGGTATAGGATGGTCCTTGGACAACGTGAGGTAAAACGTTGTATCATCACTAGGGCTCATAGTGGTGGTTGTCGGTTAAAGAATCTCCCACTAAAGTTATATTACTTTTATATAAATAAAGTTGACTTTGTTATTGTTTTATCATTAACGAACTAAGTTGCTTACACTGTTTTACAAGCTTTATATATTGCATGTGTCTTATTGCTTTATATATTTGAGTTCAGTTTTCATGAGTCGAACAGAGCCAAGGTAAGTGTTCCTTTGTACTTCCTTCAAGCTTAAGTTGTTGTTTAACTATCCAGCTCGCATACTCGTACATTCAATATACTGATGCCCGTTGGCCTGCATCCTAATACGATGCAGACACTGGTACCCAGGATCAGCATCCAGCACATCGTTGATCTAGTTGAGCACTCCGGAGTCAGTGGTGAGCCTCCTTACTTTCAGGAGGACTCGGTTATTTTGTGTTTCTCAGTTTGTTTTATTAGGATGTTGTGGGGTCTGTCCCAATATCCATCTCAGTATTTTAGAGGCTTCATAGACAGACAGTCAGTCAGTTAGTTTGAGTCTCTCATCTATGTATATATGTGAATATTCTATTTTGAGACTCGAGTTGCCTTTTTGGCCAGATTTTATCAGTTGGGTTGTTTTAAAACCTTTCATTGCATCGAGTTATTCTATTGAGTTTAAGTTTCCGCTGAGTTATGAAAGCCAGGCCAAGGGTTCTCTTGGGGGCCAGCAATGGTCTTCGAGTGCCGGCCACGTCCAGGGTGTAGGCTCGGGGCGTGACAAGAGGATTCTAAGAAACCATGCTGAGGCAAATGCTTTCCTAATCTTACTCTCTCAATCCCTTGTTCCTAAGCCCCTTCCTAAAATTGTGGTTCAATCCTCCTCTTTTTCTATCGAAACTTAGTGGGTAGTGTCCTGTTTCTCATTTGTGATAATATATGCAATGCTTTGATTGCTGATATTTTTTTATGAATGAAAAATGTCTTGTGTCTACTGACTTTTCTCATTACTTTATGCATTTTTACTCATGCTCAGTGTTGCTCAAGTGATCATAAATTTGCTTGAACTGCATTTCTGTCAACTTGGTTTACTACTTTAACCTTTTTTATGATGTCAAAAGGGAGAAAATCGTTAAGGTATGAGATCAATACTAGTTACTTGAAGAGGATATGGTCAGGCCGAAACTGGTGAAGTGGGAAAAAGCTAAACAAGTTTGTCATCATCAAAAATGGGGGAAATGCTATTTTATTGATGATGTGAAGTTTTGATGATTTAACAAACTTTGGGAATGATGAAACAAGAGGACCAATTCAGTTACTTGAAGAATTAGGGGGAACTGGTTAATGGGGGAAGAAGGTGAATAAGTTTGTTATCATCAAAAAGGGGGGAAATGTTAATTTTGGAGCTAATATTAAGTTTTGATGATTTAACAAACCTAGAGATCTAACAAGGGACCATATCTATGAAACGGTCTTCTGGTATTGGGACTGACGAAAAGGGAAATTAATGAATAATCTCAGCATAAGGATTACTTGTGTGTCATCATGAAAAGGGGGAAAATGTTATATTCTAGGTGTTTTGATGATCCTAAAAAATGCAAGGCCCTGGTCCTTGGCAGAGTACTTCCGTCTGGATTCAAAATGGTGTACAACTGTAAAGCTGTCTTGTCAGGTTAGTTGGTGAAAAGAAAGAGAGCTAGCTAGTCTAATCAAGAACACGCAAAGAACGCACTGCAAGGCACCTTGTCCTGGAAAGACTGTGTAGGTGAAAAAAGTCAAAAGACAGCTGTCTAAAAGTTGTCACATCTGACGTGGTTGGTGCACAACTTTTTAGAATAGCAGGCTCTCAGCCAATGGTGTAGTCCCAAGAGGTTTGTGTCCATTCGATATAGTCATTTCTCACAAGAAACAAACTAAGATTTGGAAAGCAAAGATTTGAATTTCTGAAAATTCATAAGCTTATAAAGAAGAAGCCTTCTTCAAGGAAGAACACTACTCATAATCATCAAAGGACTTGATGGAGTGCTGAAGAGTATATGTTCGATATTGATCTTTCTGTCTTATATGCTTACATTGTAAATCTACTCGAGCTTTGATATGCATAAGATAGATTATGACATCTCACTGGGATAGGTACCTAATGTGGATGACAGGGGGAAGAAGTGGGAAAGAGAAGAAAAGTTTGTCATCATAAAAAAGAGACTAAAAATGTTAATATGTAGTTTTGATGATTTGACAAACCATGTGATTTGATAGGGGACCTCATCCTATCTGAGAATGGTGCTTCTGTATGAGAAAAAGATAGCTGGAAAATGTACTCTGCACACTCTGCCACATGTAGGATTGCAGGAGGTGGTGCACATTTCTAGTATTGTCTGGTAGGGTCCTTTCGAATAGCGTTGCTTCTAAGGTTATGTCTATCATATATAAGGTTCTTCGCAATAGAAACACCCTCAGTTTTTGCATTCTTGAAAAGTTCAAGAACACAACAAAAACCATCCTTTCCAGAAATATTTTCCTCAAGAACAATAGGGACCTGATAGAGCTGCTAGTGTCTTAGTTGTGTTAGAGTTTATATTTCAGTGCTTATCATTGTAGATCTATTCCTGTGTTATAAAGGAATTAGATCAGTGTCTCATTTAAGTATTGATCCTGAGTTATAGCTAGAGCTATGGTGAGTGGATAAAGTCTAAATCAATTAGAGTTAATTGGTTTAGTGGGCAACAAAGTTGTTGCTTAGAAAAAGTTAAAGTCTAGATCAACTAGACTTAGTTGGTTTAGTGGGCAATAAAGTTGTTGCTTAGTTCTTTCTTTGTAGTAGAGTTGCTACATTGAGGGGGAAGGAATTTAGAGTTAAATTCCTAGGTTGCAAGAGTATGTAATCTGAATCGTTGCTCCTTTTCGAGTTAAATGGAGTTTAGGTTGAAATTCTGTGAGTACAGGTCGTGGTTTTCACCGCCTTGAGCAAGGGGGTTTCCATGTAAAATCCATTTGCCTGATTTTCTTTGAGCTATTTATTTTCCGCATTTATTTCAGTTACTGTTCTTGCTGAGTCAAGGGACTTGGTCCGTTGACGTATAGTGGACGCATACATTCCGACACCACTCCTATTCAGAATCCCATTTTCTCTCCTTTTCCTCCACAACCCCAGTTTCCACCACAAACCCAGTTCCCACCACAAACCCAGATTCCACCTCTTTCCCCTTCAAACCTGTATGCACCATTTTGTCGTGACAAACCAGTCCCAATCTATTTGCCTAAGTTTGATGGATCTCACGCTTAGAGCTAGGTGTTCCTAGATAATCATTTCTTTGATGTCTATGGGTATTTTGATGAACAATGCCTTACATTGACCGATTTTTACCCTGAAGGTGATGCTCGTGATTGGTTTAAATGGGTGTACAAAAATCACCAATTGATTGGCTGAGAGCATTTTACTAGAGCTTTGGTGACTCGTTTTGGTGGAAAAACACTAGAGGCTCCTGCAGGTGTTCTGGCGAAACTCCAAATGACCTCATATGTTCGTGAATATCTCTCTCAATTCAAAAAGATCACAAATCAAACATCGGTTATGGCATTGTACCAACTGATGCACACATTTATTTCAAGGCTCCGACACTATATAAAGTCTGAGGTATTAGCTTTTCACCCCGTTAATTTTAATGATGCTATTGGGCTAGCCTATATACAGGAGAAAAAGTTATCGGGCTCAGGTTAGGCCAGCCAGCGAACTATTTCTTCTCATTACACAGGCCCTAAATTTTCCAGTCACTCAAACATCCCTTTCTTTGCTCCGACCTCTTTCACATTAATTTCACCGTCTTCATCCCGTGGCCCTTCAGTGTCCCTACCTACTGTGGGCTGCGTTCCTTATAAAAAGCTTACTCATCCTGAAATGCAACGCAAACGTGAGCTCACTCTTTGTTATCATTGTTATGAGAAATGGCACAAGAACCATCGTTGTACTTCTACACCCCAACTTTCACTTCTCTTATCAAATGAGGAGATAGTAGAGCTTCCACCCCCTAAATCCAAAAAAGGTCGTTGATGAGGCTCTTACCCCTCCTTCTACTAAGGAATCACCAGTTTCGGCTATCAGTTACCTCGCCTTATTCAGCAGCATACACCCCACCGCCCTTCATTTCTCGAGTAATGTCAAGGGATCCTCAATTAATGTTCTTCATGACGGGGCCAACACTCATAACTTTATGTATCCTCGTGTTGCAAATTTTCTCAAACTACCAATTGAAACCTCCTCCCAATTTTCAGTTCTTGTGGGCAGTGGTCATACACTAAGATATTTGGGGGTCGTTCGTCAGGTCTCACTCACCATTCAAGGATTTACTCTTTGCCCTGATTTTCATATCCTATAATTTCATGGGTCTGATATGGTCCTTGGAATAGTCTGGTTGCGCACTTTGTGTAGAGTTATCTCAAACTATGCTAGTCTCCTCTTTGAGTTCTCTTTTTTGAGGAAACCCATCAAGTGGGTTAGGGATCCTATTCCATCTATGGACCAAGTTCAATTTTCCTCTCTTTGTCATTTAACCACTACTGATTCAATTTCTTTCTTCTATCGCTTGGATCTTATTGCTCCAAACTCTCTACCATTACCAGAGCTTCCCCCGGATTTGACCTCTCTACTATCTTCCAAGGACTATTCCAAGGACCATATCAGACCACTGCCTTACCTCCTTCTAGACCTCAAGATCTCTGAGTTCATCCACCAGATATTGAGAAAACAACATTATGAATTCATAAAGGGAACTATGAGTTTGTCGTGATGCCTTTTGGTCTTTCCAATGCACTTTCAACCTTTCAGGAGACCATGAACTCAGTTTTTAAATCATTTCTCCGCCAATTTGTTTTGGTCTTTTTCGATGATATCTTGGTATATAGCCAATCGTGGCCCGACCACCTGGACCATTTACAAAAGGTTTTTGAGGACTTACGTGAATACTCATTGGTGGTTAAATGTTCCAAGTGCCAATTTGGTCGGACCTCTATTGAGTATCTTGGCCATATTATTTCTTCCAAGGGACTTCAAGTGGATCCTGATAAGATACATGCTATTGTGTCTTGGCCTACATCTCTGAACGTGAAGGATGTGCGGGATTTTCTGGGACTTACCAGCTATTATAACCATTTTGTCAAATTGTGTGCCCATATTGCTTCGGTACTCACTGATTTATTGAAAAATGAAGCCTTTTGTTCAATTGAACTTGAGGTTTCTGCCTTTGTTAAACTGAAAGAGGCTCTTAGTATTGTTCCTGTTCTTTGCCTCCCTGACTTTCATAAGATATTCACGGTTGAAACAGATGCATCTAGAGATGGCATTGGAGCAATTCTTCCTCAGGAACGGCATACCATTGCTTTCTTCAGCCATACGCTTTCTTCTTGAATGCGTGTCTCTTCTACTTATCACAGGGAGATGTTTGCCATTACAAAGGCTCTTCAGAAGTGGCGTAAATATATATTGGGCAGAAAAATTTCTTATTCTCACAGATAAAAAACCTCTCAAGTCTTTGACTACTCAGGTAATCCAAACGCCTGAACAACAGAAGTGGTTAACGAAGTTGATTGGTTATGACTTTGAGATCTTGTATAAACCGGAGAATTGAACACCGCTGTTGACGCCCTTTTCGCTGTGCCTGCTCTTTATTCTCTTACAATGGCAGTAACGGAATTTGACTTAGTGTCAAAACTATGGGAATTTAACAAACATGATGCCTCCTTAGCTGCTCTTCGCCAAAAACTTCAGGATGATCCTGCCTCCTTGTTGGATTACTCTTTCCATGGTAGCTTGCTGCTTTTTCTCAATCGTTTTGTCATTCCCACTGATCTGACTCTTCGTAAGTTTTTGTTACAAGAATTCCATGCTTCCACAACAAGAGGACATGCTGGTCTAGCCAGAACTTTTCGTCAGCTTTCCTCAAATTTACATTGTCAAGGCATGCGTTCTGATGCCAAGGACATTGTTTCTCACTGCCAAGTTTGCCAACAAACAAAGGACACTCAATTGAAGCCAATAGGACTTCTTCAACCCCTGCCGATTCCTGATGCCATTTCTGTGTATAATCTCCATGGATTTTATCACATGTCTTCCTCCTTCAGACGGTTTGCACCACTATTTTAGTGATTGTGGATAGTCTTTCCAAGTATGGGCATTTTGTTGCGTTGCCCCTTTCTTTTACCAGTCAGAAAGTAGCTTCTCTTTTTATTCGGGAGTACATCAAATTTCATGGTTTTCCTTCTAAGATTGTCACTGATAGAGATCCTCTTTTTTTTAATCTAATTTTTGGAAAGAAATCAACCGCCTACAAAGCACCCACTTAGCGAAAAGCTCAGCTTACCATCTTCAAACAGATGGTCAAACTGAGGCTCTCAACATGTGCTTAGAAATGTATTTGAGGTGTTTTTTTGCCGATGCTCCAGCAGACTGGTTTAAACTCCTTCCATGGGCTAAGTTATGGTATAATACAACCTATCAATCTAGTTCCCAAATGACTCCCTTTGAGGTTTTTTATGGTAGACCTCCTCCTACAGTTTCTCGTTATGTTATGGATGGCTCCCATAACCTTGTTGTCGCGGCTGCCTTTAGACAACATGATTAAACTCTATCTCAACTGCGCACAAATCTTCTAAGGTCCCAAGAACGGATGAAATCTTTTGCCGACAAAGGGTGAAGGGAAGTTACCTTCAATGTTTGTGATTAGGTCTATGTCCGTCTTAGACCTTACCATCAACTATCAGTGCACCTTCAAAAAATAGAACACGCTCAACCTTCGGTACTTTGGTCCATTCCAAGTCCTCAAACGTATTAATGAAGTTCCATACAAATTAGACTTGCCTGCCTCTTCCCGTATTCATCCTACTTTTAATGTTTCAGTTCTTCGGAAGTGTATAGGCACACCTAACCAACATGTTACTCCTTTTGAAATCTTGGATCAATCTTTTGCTATAGTTCTAATGCCTGAATCGATTCTCCAGCAGTGCATGTTGCACAAGGGTAATGGTTAACTGGTCAAATGGCTTATCAAGTGGTTTGGCTTGCCCTATTCAGATGCCACTTGGAAAGTCAAGTCGACTATCCTTCAGTAATTTCCCCAGCTGAACCTTGAAGACAAGGTTCCTCTTCAAGGGGTTGGTAATGTTATGAATATGCATATTCTGAAAATTTATGTATTTTCTTTGTTTTCTTTTTAGTTGCTTTTCGTAGTTGAACGGTTGTAGTTTTTAATTTTATCAGTAACTTTTTATTCCCTAAAAGCTTGTATTCCCTATCAGTTTATCAATACAAGTTGGTTCATATCAGACCTTCAAATTCTTCTCCCCATATATTCCCAACAATTCCAAGATATAATTCCATAGGAAATACCACACCCTTCTCGATAGGATCCTTACCGACTTTCACAAATATAACTGGATTCCAGTCTCACCCTCAACTATTTACTTCTTTTCCTCAAAGTTATCCAGTAAACACTTCCATTAACCCATCCACCCAACTATAATTCCCTCAACTATCCAAAACAACCTACCAGAGCTTAGTTTCATACCCTTTCCAACCTCTCTGACTACTCCTATTAAACTTACCTCCACCAATTATCAGACTTGGTACTCTCTATGGCGTTTAATACTCATTGGGTTTGGCCTTACACATCACATTACTGATCAACCCACTACGTATCATCTGCACAATGAATGATGTATCACCAAGATTATTTTCTACGAAGTACGCTTATTGCTACTCTGTCTACCGAAGTTGTCTCTTTGGTCAATAATGCTGAAACTTCTTATGATGTTTGGAATACTCTATGCAGGATGTATGTGAAACAATCACGTGCCCAGATTCTCAGTCTCCAGGATTCCCTTACCCGTGCCACCAAGGGTAGTCAAAGTATGTCTGCTTATCTTCAACATATCAAGCAACTTGTGACTACTCTTAATTCTACTAGAACTGCTATCACTCTTGATGATGTTACTCTTTATGTTCTTAATGTCTTACAACCTGAATACAAAGGTATTTCTAATTATATTCGAACTCGAGACGCCTCACTTCATTTTGATGAACTTTATGAAAAGTTGTGTGACTATGAGCAGCAACTCTAACGAGATCCCACTCCTTCTACTTTTCCATTGATGGCCAATTTTGTAGCCAATACCACCTCTTCAAACTCTCGGAACAATAGGTCTAGTACTGGATCTAATCAAGGCACCACTCAAACAAGGAAGTCATCACTCCAATGGCAAACAAGACAATCGGCCAATTTGCTAATATTACGATAATCTTGGTCATGTAGTCAAGTAATGTCGTAAACTCCTAGCATACTTTCCTTTCCTAAATCTATTTAACTCTAACAGTTTAGCCTTAGGTCCTAATACATCTAATCCATAACTGAATGCAAACATGGCTTCTGTAGGAGCGAAATGAAATCCAAATTGGTTAATTGATTCAGGGGCATCACATCAAGTGATAAGTGACCTGCAGAATCTCTCATTACATTTCAGTTATTCTGGTGATGATTTGATGCTAGATGATAGTAAAAACTTATGTATCACATACTTTGGTTCCACCAAACTTTCTTCTTTTAATCGTGATTTGCACCTTTCAAATGTTTTATATGTTCCCAGTTCGAAAAAGAATCTTATTTCTATTTATCAGTTGTGTGCCTCTAATAGTGTCTCTATTAAATTCTCACCATCATCTTATGTGGCGAAGGACTATCAAATAGGGGTGCCAATGGTACATGGAAAGCCTAAGAATGGACTGTATGAGTGACGAACCTATCCAGTTCTTTGAAGCAAACCATCAATCCTACTGCTTTTCACAGTCAATTTTTGTCTATTTCATCATGGAAAAATAGACTTGGTCACCCATCTTCACCAGTATTGCAGCACATTCTACGCGCTTTCAACCTTCCAATTGTTCTATTTCCTCTAAATTCTTCTATAATTCGTGTAAGTGCAATAAAATGCACAAAACACCATTTTGGCTTTCTTCAATAAAATCATCTTCACTGTTAAAGTTTATATATTCTGATGTTTAGGGTCTTGCACCTATTTCTTTAGTTGTTGGATTTTAATATTATTTAATATTTGTAGATCATTTCACAAAATATGTCTTGATATATCCTATGAAAAAAAAGTCTGAGGTTTCTCAAATATCTCAACGATTTAAAGCCTTAGTTGAAAAATATTTCAATAAGTCCATCGTCCCCTTTTATTCATATAATGGTGGTGAATTTATCCATTTGATCAATCTTTTTTCTTCTAATTGAATATCTCATTTTCTTACTTCACCATACATCCCTGATCATAATGGTGTTGCGGAAATACACCATAGACATATTGTTGAAACCGGTATTACTCTTCTTCACAATGCCAACTTGCCTCTCTAATTTGTTTCACTTACTTCCCAAACTTTCCTCTATTTAATCAATCGGCTCCAACACCTCAACTTTATTATGAGTCACCATATCTTTGAATTTTCGGCGAGTCTCCCAATTATTATAAAATACGTGTGTTTGATTGTCTTTGTTATCCATTGTTACGCCCTTATTCTCGCAACAATCTTGAAACTCGTTCTTACCCATTCACATTTCTTGGTAACTGCAATAATCAAAGTGCCTACAAATGCTTTTATCCTCAAACACATAATTTGTATATCTTGGCATATTGGTTATATTGAACATGTTTTTCCATTCTTTCTTGTTCCACCTCCCATGAGCCAATTCCAACAGAAGAAACTTCCAACACTTGGTTTCCACATCTATTGGCCTCCTCAATATCTTCTTTGGCTACATACAAATTCCAGTAAGTGTGCTTGTCCAGATGTGGCATCTGTTGTTAATATTCCTTCCTCATTGGATACATTGAGAATTACTACACAGACGCTAGATATGGGCATAACTCCTGCAATAGTTTAAATTCTTTTTCTTCACCTGTTTCTTCAGCTTTACATGATTCATCACCTGTCTATAACACAGAACCAGGTGTCCCCATGTCATTGCAAAGTGACCAACCATTATCATCTACATCCAACAGTGAATCAAATATTGATACCTCACATGAGCTATCCACTAGTGAGCCAGTTTCTTCACCCGTCATTACCCCCTCCTCCAATTTTAAGTTTGAGACCTCAAAGTCTTTAACCTCTTGTTCTCCATCATCTACACCATTATATCTTTCTTCCACCAACAACACTCATCCTAGGATTCCTAGGCTCTAAAGCAACATTACCAAACTAGTCTAGAAATTGTCTTCATGTTGCCACTACTTCATCTACCTCAGGTTCCTCTTGGTCAGTATCTACAAGCATCAAAACGGAACCCAAAAGGATTGATCATTCTTTAAAAGATTCTATAGGGAAGCAAGATATGATTGATGAGTTTCCTGCCTAATAACGTCAAGGTACATGGGCGTTTATGCCACCTCCTTCTGGTAAGAATATTGTGGATTAAATGTGGATTTTTAGGGTAAAAACAAATGCAGCTGGAAGTTAAAATAAATATAAAGTGTTAGTTTCTATGTTTTAGGATTGCAGCTCTACTTATTTACTACAGTAAATTAGTCTTATTAATATAATTTCTTTTCCTAGTCTTTAGGAGTTTGTTTATTTTTCAACAAATTTTGTGCTGATATTTAGGTAGTTGAAGTTAGTATTTTATTATAAATGTAAGTCTTCATTGCAGTGAATAATATAGACTTACCACTTCAAATTATAAAGGTTTCTTCTTTCTAGTTCTTCAGTCCTATTTTTCTATATTTATTCCTTCATATTCATAAGTGTTATGTTGTTCTTTGTCCGATTTTCACTCAATTTAAATAACAATTGATATCAGAGCATTTTATTCTTGACGGACAAGTGTGTGTTCAATCTATTTTAGTGCATTCTATGGATGGAGAAACAAGTTTTTCTTCAATGGCACCACTAGCTTTCAATGGAGAAAGTTATCAGATCTGGGTAGTTACAATGCAGACAAATCTAGAAGCTTTGGATCTTTGGGAGGCTGTAGAAGATGATTATGAAATTTTTCTCTTACCAAACAATCCCATGATGGCGCAAATTAAAAACCACAAGGACAGGAAAACCATGAAATAAAAGGCAAAGGCATGCTTGTGTACTGCACTGTCATCCACTATCTTCATTCATATCATGTCCCTGAAGTTAGAAAAAGAGGAATGGGATTATCTCAAGACTAAGTATGAAGGAGATGAAAGGATTCGAGGGATGCAAGTGCTGAATTTGGTACGTGAGTTTGAGCTACAAAGGATGAAGGAAAGTGAAACTATAAATGAGTATTTTGACCGACTTCTTAACATAGCAAATCGTGTCAGATTGTTGGGTTCAAATTTTAATGATTTAAGGATCGTTGAGAATATCTTTGTAACAGTACCTGAAAAATTTGAGGCTACTGATACAACCATAGAAAATACTAAGGACTTATCTAAAATTACACTAGCAGAGCTCTTAAGTGCTTTTCAAGAACAAGAGCAACGACATGTAATGAGACAGGAAGGAGTTGTTGAAGGAGCCCTACTAGTAAGACAACAAGACGATGAAAGAAACAAAAAGAAACTGAACAAAAAGATACAGGGAGGGAACAATGATAATTTTGCAAAAATCAAGAAGGCTAACTATCCCCCTTGTCAGCACTGTGGAAAAAAAGGTCACCCTCCTTTCAAATATTGGAGGATACCTGACGCAAAGTGCAGCAAGTGCAACCAGCAGGGACACGAAGCTGTAATTTGTAAAGCCAAAATTCAGCAGCCTGAAGTTGAAGCTCAAGTTATTGATTGAGAAGAAGAAGATCAACTCTTTGTTGCAACTTGTTTCACATGTCTTGATTCAAGTGAAAGTTGGCTAATTGATAGTGGTTTCTCTAACCATATGACATCTGAGAAAAAGTTGTTCAAAGAGTTGAGGAACACAGAGACAAAGAAAGTAAGAATTGGAAATGGTGAGTGTCTTTCGGTGAAAGGAAAAGGCACCATAGCCATTACAAGTTTCTCTAGAACTAAGTTTATTACAGATGTTTTGTATGTCTCGGACCTTGATCGAAACCTGATAAGTGCTGGTCAATTAATGGAGAAAGGATTCAACTTGTTATTTAAAAACAAGGTTTGCATGATAAAATATCCATCATGCCATGAAGTATTTAAGGTCAAAATGGAGGGGAGATGTTTCTCACTCAATCCTTTGGAAGAGGAGAAAACTACTTTTTTTATTTCAGACAACTCTACAGAAGTTTGGCATAAAAGAATGGGTCATTTTCATCATCAAGGTATGATGCTGATGCAAAAAAAAGAAACTCTTGAATGATCTACCATTCGTTGTCAAGTTTGTTTACTTGGCAAGATGAACAGGTTGCCCTTTCCCAAAACAACTTGCAGAGCATCAAGAAGGCTTCATCTAATTCATACAGATCTATGTGGACCTCATAGAAAACCATCACTAAATGGTAGTCTTTACTACATAGTATTTATTGATGATCTAACAAGACTGACTTGGATTTTTTTTTCTTAAAATTCAAGTCAGAAGTTGTTGATGTGTTTTGTAATTTTAAAGCAAAGGTAGAAAATCAAAGTGGCTGCACAATTCAGACTTTAAGGTGTGATAATGGGAAAGAGTACACTTCAGAGTAGTTCAAAATATTTTTGTGACAAAGCTGGTATAGAAAATCAACTAACCGTCCCTTATACTCCACATCAAAATGGAATAAGTGAGAGGAAAAATAGAAGTATAATGGAGATGACAAGGTGCATGCTACATGAGAAAAATCTACCAAGAACATTTTGGGTGGAGGCTACCAGCACTGCTGTGTTTTTGCAAAATAGACTGCTTTCTAGAGTCGTGAAGGATAAAACACCAAATGAAGCATGGTATGGTCAAAAACCCTCATTGCAGTTACTTAGGATTTTTGCCTGTTTGTGTTTCTCTTATATGCCACAGGTTAAAAGAGATAAACTTGACAAGAAGGCAGTTCCTGGCATCTTATAGGTTACACTACTATTTCCAAAGCATATACGGTCTATCAACCTCAAACGGAGAAAATTCTCATAAGTAGAGATGTTCACTTCATTGAGGACCAACATTGGAATTGAGAAACTCCCAAAAGCAATCCAACAATAGACACTCTATTAGATCCAAAATATCTAGTAGATGATCTTCCTATTAGAGGCACGAGGTTGATCTCTGATATCTATCAGAGAGGCCATACGGAAATTTGTGAGCCTGCAAGCTATTAGGAAGCAAAAGGGAATGAAAAATGTGTGGCTACAATGAAGGAGGAGATGATGATGATTGAAAAAAATTAGACTTGCGACCTTGTTGATAAACCTCAAGATCGAAAGATCATTGGTGTAAAATGGGTTTTCAGTACTAAGATGAATGCAGATGAATCCATAAACAAAACATAAAGCGAGGCTTGTGGCGAAGGGCCATGCTTAGATTTTTGGAGTAGACTACTCAGAAACTTTCGCACCAGTTGCTCGACTTGACACTATCAGACTACTTTTAGCCATTGCAATGGAAAAAAGTTGGGAAGTTTATCAACTTGATGATAAGTCGGCCTTTCTCAATGGTCTTCTCCAGGAGGAGATTTACGGTGAGGAACCAGATGGTTTTTTCATCAAGGGGCAAGAAGACAAGGTTTATTTGCTAAATAAAGCTCTCTATGGTTTAAAGCAAGCACCAAGAGCTTTGTATAGCAAGATTGATGATCATTTACATAGTTTAGGATTTAAGAAGAGCCTATGTGATTCTACACTTACATTAAGTGTTAAGGTGCGGACATACTTATTATTTCTTTGTATGTTGATGATCTATTTGTCATAGGAAGTACGACTTGTCTTATTGAGCATTTCAAATTGGAAGTGATGAAGGTCTTTGAAATGACAGACCTTGGACTGATGGCATACTTTCTTGGAATGGAGATCAAACAAAATGAAGACGGCGTGTTCATTTGCCAGAAAAAGTATGCTAAAAAAATCCAAAAGAAGTTTCATATGGAAGATTGTCAAGTTATGAGTAGTCCAATGAACCAAAAGGAAAAGTAGTCCATAGATGATAGAGCATAAAAGGTGGATGAGGCATATTATAGAACTCTTATTTTCTGCTTAATGTATTTGAGTGAACCAGGCCTGATATACTGTATGCAATGAGTCTTTTGTCTCGGTTCATGCATTGTGAAAGTGAAGTACACTTGAGAGCAGCTAAAAGAATTATCAGATACATCACGGGAACTGTCAATTATGGTTTTAAGTTCCACAAAATTCAAAATTTTAGACTTATCGGATTTTCTGATAGTGATTGGGCTGATTCATTTGATATGAGGTGTACTTCAGGTTTTCGTTTCAATCTCGGATCAGGAGCTTTCTCTTGGTGTTCCAAGAAACAAGATACAGTAGCGCAATCAACATCTGAGGCAAAATTCATTGCTGCAACAATAGTTGTAAATCAAGCACTATGGTTGAGGAAAATCATGTGTGATCAGAGTATGGAGCAAAAAGAAGCGACTGAGATTTATATTGATAACCAAGCTGTAATTTTTATTGCTAATAATCCAGTTTTTCATGGGAGAACTAAACATTTTGTTTTTAAGTTATTTTTCTTGAGAGACGTGCAGAAAGATGGAGATGTGAAGCTTCTTTACTGCAAAAGTGATGAGCAGGTTACTAACATTTTCACCAAGCCCCTTCCTCTCGGCAAGTTTGAGTTTTTCAGAAAAAAACTAGGAATTTGCACATCCTAAAGCAAGGAGGAGTGTTAGTTTCTATGTTTTAGGACTGCAACTTTATTTATTTACTGCAGTAAATTAGTCTTCTTAAAATAACTTCTTTTCCTAGTATTTAGGAGTTTGCTTATTTTTCAGTAGATTCTGTGCTGATATTTAGGTAGGTGAAGTGAGTGTTTTATGATAAATGTAAGTCTTCATTGCAGTGAATAATATAGACTTACCACTTCAAATTCTAAAGCTTTCTTCTTTCTAGTTCTTCAGTTCTTTTTTTCTTATCTTTATTCCTTCATATTCATAAGTGTTTAGTTGTTATTTTTCTGGTTTTCACTCAATTTAAACAACATAAAGCACAGTTTGTTGCACAAGGATTTACTCAGAAACTTGGACTTGATTATATTGAAACATTTTCTCCAATTGCAAAACATACAATATTTGGGTTATTTTATCCATTGCTATGTCTAACAATTGGTGTCTCAGACAATTTGATGTTAATAATGTTATTCTTCATGGTACTTTGATGGAGGAAGTCTAATAACAGATGATTAGAGAAGACTCCTTACTTTTGTAGAATTCTATTTTTGTAGTTCCTAATCCTCAGAATCTGTTGTACTATTTCCTTTTATTTAGGTTTTGTTTAATAGTCTTTTATCTTTTTCTTGGTATTGTATAGATTCTTTATATAGAAGCCATATGGTCAATAATAAAAAAACAATTTTTCCGTCTTCTGCTCTCGTCTCTTTATTGTATCAGAGCACTTCTAAATTCCCACAAGTTGATCCTTTTTTTCATGCTAACTTGTCGAAATGGCCCCAATACTTTTGTGACCAATGCTGATAGAGTCAATAACACCATCACTATTATCCCATTCAATCCTATGACCCAACTACCCATAAAATTAACTGGCAGTCACAATTTGTCCATGTGGAAAGCTCAAGCAATGCTTATGCATGGTCACAATCTCTGTGGGCATCTGGATGGCTCCATCCCTGCCCCCACTCATCACATGATTACTCAGTCAAAGACTAATCGCCTTAAGCCTAAACAATTACACACGGTTGTTCAAACCACTTCCTCCCTACCTAGAACCTTTAAGAAAACTCAACTAGTCGCACACTGGTGTGAAGCTATGAAAAATGAATTTAATGCATTAGTTCGGAACCGGACATGGGATTTTGTACCATGTGATCCTTCAAAAAATGTGGTAGATTGTAGTGACTTTTCTGGATTAAATATAATCCTAATGGCTCTGTTGACAGGTACAAAGATCGTCTGGTTGCTAAAGGGTTCACACAAAGACCTGGACTTGATTTTCAATATACTTTTAGTCATGTGGTAAAGACTACAACTGTTAGACTCGTTCTTGCGATTACAACACTACAAAGCTGGCCTATTCAGCAACTTGATATCAATAATTCCTTCCTACAAGGTCTTCTTGATGAGGAAGTCTATATCTGTCAACCACCTATTTTGAAGCTTCTACACATCCGACGCATGTTTGCAAGCTGCACAAGGCTATATATGGCCTCAAACAGGCTCCCAGGCTTGGTACACTAAACTCAAAAATTACTTGGTTACTTTGGGATTTGTTAAATCCCAATCTGATTCTTTATTGTTCATCTTGCATAATTTTGAGCTTACTGTTTATGTTCTGGTATACGTTGATGACATAATTGTCACGGGTAATCAGATTTGTGGTGTTCACAACATCATTGATAATCTTGCAACCCGGTTCTCATTGAACTATCTTGGTCCACTTCATTATTTTCTTGGTGTTGAAGTCTTACCTTATCATGGTGGTCTTTTGTTCTATCAAAAGAGATACATTACACATCTGTTGCAGGAAGCTAATATATACAATTGCAAGGGTGTTCCAACACCAATGGCTTCTATTTTTGCTTTCCTGGAGTCTGCCGAAGATTCTCTAGTTGATGGCTCTCTTTATAGGAGGATAATTGGTAAAACTTCATGACCTTTCTTTTACATGTCCGTACATTGCATTTGAAGTTAGCAAACTCTCACAGTCCATGCACCAGCCCTTATTATCACATTGGACAGCCATGAAGCGTCTCCTTTGGTATCTTTACCAGACATCTTCGTTTGACCTTCAAATTGCTAAAGAGCATGATCACTGTCTTCTAGCCTACTCAAATTCTTATTGGGCTAGAAATCCTCTTGATGAAACCTCTACCACAGGTTATGTTGTTTACCTTGGAAGTTCTCCAATATCCTGGTCCTCTAAAAAGCAAAGATCTGTCTCCCGCTCCTCCATAGAAGCAAAATATCGGGCTGTTGCAGCTACTGTTTCTTAAACAAATTGTCTAACAAGTTTACTCCATGAGCTTCGGTTTCATATTTTCACCACTCCTTGGATATTTTGTGAAACATTCAATACCACATACATTTGCGCCAACCCAGTGTTGCATAGTCGGATGAAGCATATTGCTATTGATTTTCACTTTATTCATGAACAAGTTCAAAACCAGTATATCGCACTTCAACACCTTCACTCGGCTGATCAAGTGGCAGATATACTTACCAAACCACTTCAAGGAGCTTCTTTTGTCAAGCATTTCTCCAAGCTGGGTGTTGTTGACCCCACCAACTTACGGGGGCGTAATAAAGGATGATTAGAAAAAACTCCTTACTTTTGTAGAATTATATTTTCATAGTTCCTAATCCTCAGGATTCTATTGTACTCTTTCTTTCTATTTAGACTTTGTTTAATAGACTTATCTTTTCTAGGTCTTGTATAGATTTTTTATATAGCAGCCATATGGTCAATAATAAAAACACATTTTTCCTAGCTTCTGCTCTCGTCTCTTTAACATGTCTCAGCCTAAGGGTTTTGTTGATTCAACTCGGCCAACTAATGTTTGTCGTCTCCAGAAAGTAATTTATAGCTTAAAGGAAGTCCCTCATGCATGGTATGTTGAATTCAATGGCTATCTACAATTTTTGGGATTCAAAGTAAAATATGTATGCATCTTTTATCAATACATAAGTAAACATTACCTTTCAGCGCAGCTAGTTTAAACTGAGGGAATCGTATTGATATCTTAGAAACATAAGGAAAAAAGGGATAAAATTGACATACCCATCTCACATAGAAAGGTAGATAGAGAAGAGAAACCAGGACCTCCAGTGAGCCATATCATGAGAGGATCATTTTCTGGATCTCTCTCAGATTCTATGAAGAAATAAAGCAACTGCACTTTTTCCTCTTCTCCAACACCAATGTAACTGATCGATCAACACATCAATTTAGTGTTTATTTATATATGGAATGATAAAATTAATACTATCTACTTACCATGTTTTGAGTGTAAATGGAAGTTGTCCTTCGAATCTAGGAAGAGTCTCAACGATGAAGTGCGATAAGACAACATCAGATACAAGTAGCAGCAGCAGAATAACAATGATTCGCACCATTGGAGTTGAATGGAATTGAGAAAATGAAGGAAAGAAAGCTTTTCAAAAGTTGTGAATAGAGAAGAGGAGCACTTATAACTTCCCGATAGGACACCAAATCTATTCTTTTGAGTTTTGACTATTTTCCTCAAATTTCTTTTTAGATTGATTACACATGATATATATTTAATTTAATGGCTACAATTTAACTAATAAAAACAAAAAACTATTTATTTTCAGGAAAAAACCATCAATTAGAGAAAACATGCCGATTAAAAGGTGTTAATGAGAAATGAATTTCTTTTTAGGAAAAAACATCAATTAGAGTAATTTAAAAGGTGTTAATGAAAAATGAAGTTGTTTTAGGAAAAAACATCAATTAGAGAAAACAGGTCGTTTAAATGGTGTTAATCAGAAATGAAGTTCTTTTTAGGAAAAAAAACATCAATTAGAGAAACCATGTAATTTAAAAGGTGTTAATGAAAAATGAATTGCTTTTAGTAAATAGCATCAATTAGAGAAACCATGCCGTTTAAAAGGTATTAACGAAAAATGAGGTTCTTTTTAGGAAAAAACTTTAATTAGAGAAACATGCCGCTTAAAAGGTGTTAATGAGAAATGAATTTCTTTTGAGGAAAAAAATCAATTAGAGAAAACATGTCGTTTAAAAGGTATTAATGAAAAATGAAGTTATTTTTAGAAAAATACATCAATTAGAGAAAACTTGTCGTTTAAAAGGTGTTAATGAAAAATTAATTTCTTTTTAGGGAAAAACATCAATTAGATAAAACATGTAATTTAAAAGGTGTTAATGAAAAATGAATTTATTTTTTACGAAAAAACATCAATTAGGGAAAACATATCGTTTAAAAGGTATTAATTAAAAATGAAGTTCTTTTTAGGAAAAAAAAATATCAAATAGAGAAAACATGCCGTTAAAAAGGTGTTAATGAGAAATAAAGTTCTTTTTAGGAAAAAACATCAATTAGAGAAAACATGCAATTTAAAAGGTGTTAATGAAAATGATGTTCTTTTTTAGGAAAAATATCAATTAGAGAAAACATGCCGTTTAAAACGTATTATGACAAATGAAGTTCTTTTTAGGAAGAAACATCAATTAGAAAAAACATGCCGTTTAAAAGGGTATTATGAGAAATGAAGTTCTTTTTAGGAAAAAATATGAATTAGAGAGAACATGCAATTTAAATCACACTTGTTCATACTACTTTTTGTTTGCTATAAATTGAAGTTTCCCTCATTTTTCATATATTTGTTAATATTCTACTCTTCTTCTTCTTGCACTTTAATAAATCTCGTGTTATTTCTGATGGAAAGAGAAGAAGCAATGTGTGAAGGAGATAGATTGAAGAACCAGGCTAAGGCCTTTGAGGAGATGATCTCAGAGGTTCCTTTTTGGTACCGTGCCGGGGAATAAAAAATTTCAATATTGAATCGAAGTCTAGAGGTGGAGATTTCACAAGAACAGCCCCCTGGCTTTAGTAGAATCTTGCTGGTTAGTGTTCTTCTTTATTGTTGGCCCTGATTATTAACTCCTAAATTTCTGGTTATGTGCATCACACCTCTTTTAACCTTTTCTGTAAATTTTGGAAGGTAGTCTGTATGTAGACCTTACGCTACCTGCGAGATGATGAAGTTGTTTCATATATGCTCAACTTAAGTAAAAGCATTTCAAAAATCTCTAGAGTGACTGATATTTAAGTTTTGAACATAGAATAATTTCTCTAGTGTAATTCTTATACAACTGAGTGAATATTGAGCCGAATCAGGAAAGTGTACTCCAAAATATGTTTCCTTAATCAAAACAAGTGTAGATTCATTTAATGATTTCAGATCCGTAAACCATTTACGAGGTATTTAAATTTCTGAGAAGTGTTTATTTGGGCATTTATATAGGCTAAGCCTGACACTATTTTCTCTGGAGCAAAATGGAAATTTATATCTCTAATTGAAGAGGTTGCTGATAAGACTTCATTAAGCAGTGCTCTAGTGAAAAATGTTACAAAGTGGAATTGTAAACTTTGTCAGGTATGTACTACAAGTCAAGATGGCCTGAATGACCACTTCCAAGGAAAAAAATACAAACGCAAAGTGGCTGCTTTAAGAGAACACAAGGACGAGAAAAACTGCAGCATTGGTCTTTTACCAAAGAAACCAAAACTTATGCAGCCGATGGAACGTCCTTCCGATGATCTGATATCCGGGGATAAATTAGAGGAAGGATCATCAATTCCAAACAATAATGATCCACCATCCTTGTGGACAGATGACAATGCCGATGACATGAGAAAGAACGGAGATCATGAAAAGCAAAACATTAGGGGGTTCACGTTTTGGTGTGACACATGCAAAATAGGGGCCTTCGCTAAAAAGGTGATGGAGGGACATACGATTGGAAGAAAACACAAACGCAACGAGGAGAACAAAATCTATAGCACTGGTCTTTCACGAATGAAACCACAATTCATCCAGCTTGTGGAACATCTTTGCAATGATATGATATCAGGGAAGAAATCAAAGGAAGGAACATCAGGTACAAATGATAACGATGAACCATGATTTTATTCGCAAGGACAAGTAGTGTAAAAAATACAGAGGAATAATTCTGTCAGCACCTAGTAGCTTATTTTTTGTTGTCAAGTAAAACTGTTGTTACCAGTATATTCGTGGTCATGTCTACCAACTAGTATTTCATTTTTGTTGTTTAAGGAAATTAGATTTATGAATATTATCTTTTGATACATGTAGTGTGATTTGTCTCATCTATGATCTTGGTTAGATGTGTCGTTGGGTTTTGAAAGTTGTGAATAAAAAATGAAGAGTTGTGACTCTTTTTAAGAGTTGCAACTTTTTTGAAAGGTGGTGACTTTTTTGAAGGGATGTGACTTTTTGGAAAGATTGTTATAGGCCTATGACCAGAGGCGTATCCAAGCGGGGATCACCGAGTTCACGTGAACCCATGCTCCCCTCCCGAGATCATATATAGTAGTGTTATATTTTTTTAAAATTAATAAAATATTAATTTGTGAACTCACACTCGTAGTATCATATAATGCGATGATGACTGGGTGCACCTCCCTATGTGATTAGAAATTTGAATTTTATATTTATCTTCTTGTTTTTTTCTTTTTAAAATTAGATAACACCTCTCTATGTGGTTATTGGTAGCACTTTTAGCATTTTAGTTAATATATATATATATATTAAAAGTGGGAAGCACCGAAGTATGGTCCTGTCACTTTTTTAGGGTGTAGGGTTAACAGTTTTTTAGGTTTGGAGGTTTTAAGGGTTTTTGATATTAAAAGAGGAATGATTGTCTCAACCAACTAGTAGCTTATTTTTGTTGTCAAGTAAATCTTTTATTACCTTTGGATTTGTGGTCCTGTCTACCAACTAGTATTTCATTTTTGTTGTTTAAGGATATCGGATTTATGAATAATATCTTTTGATATGTGGTGTGATTTGTCTCTATAAGTTTTTGGTTGTGGATGGCCCATTTGGACCGACCTGACACGAACTTGTTGTCTGTAATAGGGATAAGTATTAATTTAAAATAAGGGAGCGAACAGTTAATGTAACTGTTCCAACGTAAATAAATCCTTATTTTAAATAGATTTTTTACGCTCTTAACAAAAAAAGAAAGGAAGAACAGAAACTCAAAAGAGAATAAGAAAATCTTCTTAGATTAAAAACACACAACAAAAACAACATTTAGTTTATGAAATACTATTTGTTTATTAGTGATTCAAAGAAGGATTTGGAGCAAATCATTCAATTAGTGAATTTATTTCCGCTGCAACTATCAAAGGTATACAAATCTTGTACAAAATGTTGTTAAAATTCTTTCATTGGTATCAGAGTCATCGTTAATTGCTCAATGATTATGTAGTATTCGTTGAAATTATGTACTGATTGTGTGTTATAAAAACATAGATCTTATATCAAGAATATTTATATGAAGATCAGTATATTTTTTTGAAACTATGGTTAAGTCGAATTCATATGTTAGAAGAAATAAATGGAATTTGATTGTAAATCTGAGAACATACCTTCGATTCTTCAACTTAGTATTCTGACGATGAAGTGTTTTTTATTCTTTGTTGGGGAAACAATGGATCCATTTTTTTTTGGATAGAGAATAAAGTTTTTTTCTATTTCGTGGATATAGCATTTTCCCTTCTGTTTGTTCTTTTAAAGTTTTTTTTTATCTAAATATAAGATGAAAGGTTGAATAAGATTAGAGTTGTAAAGGAAAAGGAGTGTTATGGATTTTAAATGACCTGGTAGTATTATTTTTTTGATTTTGTACTTTCTTTGTTGGAAGAGGTCAAATAAAAAGTTAAAGAAAAAAATACTAAATACAATGTCCTTTTAGAATAAGGAGACTAGTACACATGTATTTATTATCGTACTATGGAAGGCTTAAATTTTTAAAAAAAACGTGATTTGCCTTCTTTTTTGCTAGATATTTATAGTCATTAAAAAATATCCTTTTGTCATCTGATGTGATATCATTCCTATTTACTTAAGGTAGTAATATTGTACTTGTATAATTGATAGCAATTAAAAAAAATGTTTCTTATTCAAGACATGTGAAATTTATGTAATAATATTTTTTTTTTGGATCTTCTCAAAACCTTTTGGGGTATAGACTTTGTATTATTTTCTTTATTTTATATAGAAAAGTGACCTATTGTTTTTTACCATATTATGATTTTAATTATGTGTATTAAAATTGGTCTTGATAAATTCGCTTAGCCCTTCTGTTTCTTAAATAGTTCCTTGTCTCCCACGAGAAATTTGTGACATACGTTGTCACATTAAATGGTATTAACCATATTTCCATTTTGTTCGCATTTCAGATATGGCTGAACAGGAACATGCTCAAATTACTCCAAGTTGGAGTTCTCAAAGTCGAACAAAGAGACAAGGTAGAAGAGCAAGTAACCGTAAGACATATTTTTGAGGAAGTGAAATAATACAGATGATGTCCCAAGGGCGACACAAAATCTGTCAAGGAATAAAAGGGCCATTCGAAGGGAATTTTGTTTAAAGAGTTTAAGTCTTGAAGATGTCACCTACTATTTCAGCAAGTGATTTTATTCACCTTTTTGAAATAAAATGGGCTGAACTGGCTAATTACAAGAAAATTTTAGATTGGAGAGCCTTAGATTATTTAACAGATGTTCTCCGTGAACCTTGAGGTAGTAGATTGACTGATGTTTATAATGACATTTGTCCCAGTCAGCTTTTTAGGGTGTATATTTGTTATTTTGAAGACTTGTGGGAGGATTTTAGTCTTTTAATTTCATGTAATTTGTTATTGCTTATTTGTTTTTCAAGATATAAATTGTGTAGTTTGTTTTTCCTAAATTTATGTTATTAGACTTAAAAATCCTTATTATGAAAGTGTTCAATATATTAATTATACACATTAAGAAATTAGATTTAAATTTTGATTAAATATTTAGTTTGTAGATGATGATTAAATGCATATATGTCTTTTCGATTTTACATTAAATATGAAATCTTTATGAGAATTGATTTGCTTAAATGTGTATGTTGCATAGATAATTGATTTAAAATTCTTGCCTTATTATATCTGAATAACAGACATGACATCAAAAAGTATTGCTGACTTAAATAAAGGTGAAAAACTTAACAATGACAATTACGACACCTGGAGTCGTAAAATATGGAATGTACTGGAAGAGAAAAATGCTCTGGAATGTATAATTCATGTTTTGAATCAACCAGAAGAGGATAATTCGTCACAACACAGAAGGGATCTTGAAGCTTACAAAGCTTGGAAAAAGCTAATTCCACTACACGTGGAATAATAGTTAGTCATGTGGTTGATGTCCTCATACATGAATGTGAGGAACTCCCAACTGCTCATGCTATATGGGCACATCTGCGAGGAACATATGGGGGTACGTCTGTAACCCGCATCCGACGGCTGATTATCAAATTTGAGACTTACAAAAAGTGTCATGATCAGAATATCAAACAACACCTTAGGGTGATGTCAAACATGATAGCTCAACTCAAGAGTGTTGGTCATGTTATTTTAGATGAGAAATAAGTTCAAGCACTGATTAGGTCTCTTCCCAATAATTGGGAACATTTGAAGGCTAACTTAACCAATAACGATAGCATCAAAACTTTTTCTGATGTTGCCCATCATGTTGAACTTAAGGATGAGCGCCTTGGTGTTGCTAAAACTGCTTCTAATGCCTTTGTGGTAGAGTCAAGTGGTACAAAATCTTCAGACTTCAAGCGTAAGAAAAATTGGAAAAGGAATGGGAAAGACAAAGACACTGGAAAAGGAATCTCTAAGAATAAAGAAGAAGCCAAATTTCAAGAAAGGACAATGGTATTTCAAGAAGAGAGACAAGAGAAAAATAAAGTGCTACAATTGCCAAGTGTTGGGGCATTTTGCTCGTGAATGTACTGAGCCGAAAAAGGTAGCATTTCTACACGGATCTCTAAGTGCAGCATATATTTCTAGTATTTATGTACCAACTGAAACTTATCCTATGTGGATTGTAGACTCGGGATCCACCGACCTCATTAGTCAAGATCGAGAAGCATTTGTGGAGTTTCATCAAGTTTTATCTATATCAAGGTGGATCTACGTGGGAAATAGAAGTCAAAGGGATAGACACTTGCAAAGTGGACTTCTATGGTGGCCGTTCCTTGATGTTGCATGACGTCCTATATGCTCCAGAGATTCAATGAAATTTAGTATCTGTGTCCGTTCTTTTAGACGTTGGTATTGATTTAATTTTTAGTCGCAATGGTGTTAGAATAACTCTAGATAATGTTTTATACAGTTTTGGACTTTGTTATCACCGTTTTATCATTTTAGATTATAATCCTTCAACTTATGACTATTATGTTGATCGTTGTGTAATGGCATATTATTCAAGTAACAATGATATTGATGTTATTACATGGCATGCAAAATTAGGTCACATAGGGCAAGATCAAATGAATAGGTTGGCAAAAGAAGGACATTTAGGTTCGTTCATCAAAATTGATATGCCAAATTTTGAAAATTGTCTTGCTGGAAAGATTACATGTAAACCATTTGGGATGGCTAAAAGAGTTGAGTTCCCGCTTCAATTAATTCATTCCGATATTTGTGGTTCAATGAATGTGAAGGTAAGATCTGGTGCTACATACTTCATTACATTTATTGATGATTTCATGCGCTTAAGTTATGTCTGTTTGATTTGTCATAAATCTGAAGCACTTGAGTTCTTTAAAAGATACATGAATGAAAATGAAAATCAATTAGATAAAAGCATAAAGGCTTTAAGAACTGACCGAGGACATGAATATTTGTCTAAACAATTTGAAGAATTATGTGTTGCAAAGGGTATTATCAAATAATTAACTACTCCTTATACACCTCAACAATATGGTGTAGCTGAAAGAAATAATAGAACATTATTGGACATGACAATATTAGTGATGTCGCAGGAAAATTTGTCTATCTCTTTCTGGGAGATTCACTATTGACTGCGGCTTATATATTGAACAAAATGCCTTCTAAATCAGTTTCTTCCACACTTTATGAACTTTCGACTAGTCACAAAACAAACCTAAATGATTTACGACCGTGGGGTTGTGCAACATATCTTAAAGATCATTTTGGTGAATTTGGTAAAATAAATCTAGAAGGAAAGAAATGTATCTTCATAAGGTACTCTGAACACTCCGAATGGTAAGTACATTAATGAACTGGAGGATGGAAGTATTACTATAATTGTATCACGAGATGTCAAATTTTTGGAAAATGATTTCCCAAAAAGAGTGAAATAGATGAAGTTGAGCCTATCTACGAAATGTTGAATTTAGAATATCAGGTAACTGTCAGACATACTTGATAATTCAATGGATCAAGAAATAATTCCTGGTCCAAGTGGGAGTTATAAATCCCAAAATCCTATAGAGGAATATGAACTTCAAATACGTAAGAGTACAAGAAAAGGTGTACCTAAATGATCTTATGATATTAAGGATTATGTTTTCTTGGTATCTGCTAAAGAATTTGGATGAACCTAATTATGTGACGGAGGCATTATCAAACCCTAAAAGAGATGAAAGAAGAATTAGAGTCCATGAAAACCAATCAAGTCTGGGATATAGTTGACCTTCCTAAATAACGTAAAGCTATTGGGAATAAATGGATTCTCAAAGTTAAACGCAAATCGGATGGGTCGATAGAAAGACACAAAGCATGATTGGTGGATTGTTGCTAACTCTTGTGGTAGCTTCAACTCATAAGCCACGTTACCGATCCTCTTGGATATCCTGTAAGGACTAATATAACGGTGACTAAGCTTCCCCTTCTTGACAAATCTCATAACACCCTTCATGGGTGAAACCTTCAAATAAACCCAATCATCTACTTCAAACTCTAAGTCTGTTCTCCTAACATCTGTATAGGATTTTTGACGACTCTGTGTTGCTTTCAATCTCTCTTGAATAACCTTTACTTTCTTTATAGCTTGATGAACTAAGTCTGGTCCTATCAACCCAGCTTCACCAAGCTGAAACAATCCAATAGAAATCTACATCTTCTCCAATATAGAGCTTCATAAGGAGCCATCTGAATGCTAGAATGATAACTATTGTTGTAAGAAAACTCTATGAAAGGTAGGTGATCATCCCAATTACTTTTGAAATCAATCACACAATATCTCAACATATCTTCTAAAGTCTAAACAGTACACTCTGCTTGACCATCAGTCTGAGGATGAAAAGCAATACTCAAATTCACCTTCAAACCCAAATCATTTTGGAATGACTTCCAAAATTGCATGGTGAATTACGCACCTCTATCTGAAATGGACACCGAAACTCCATGAAGTCTGACTACCTCTTGAATATACAACTTAGCATATTCTTTTGTTGAATGGGTAGTCTTTACCGGTAAGAAATGGGCTAATTTAATCAGTTGATCTACAATCACCCAAATCAAATCATACTGCCTGCGATACCGTGGCAAACCTGTACCGAAATCAATATTGATCATCACCCACTTCCATTCCGGAAGATATATGTTATGAGCTATACCACCTGGCCTCTGGTGCTCTACTTCGACTGGTTGGCAATTCGAATACTTAACAATGAATTCTGCAATGCCCTTCTTCTTACAACTCCACCAATAGTCTTCTCTCAAGTCGCGATACATATTTGTGGAACCCGAATGGATATAATATATGGAGCTATAAGCTTCCTCCATGATCCTATCTTGGAGTTCATCCACCCTTGGCACACAAAATCTACCTTGGTACCTTAATACACCATCTCCCCCTTGTTCAAAAGCCATCAATTTTTGCTTATGAACATTTGCCTTCATTTCAAGAAAAATAGGATCTTGGGTTTGTTTCTCTTTCACTTCGTACACTAATGATGATTCAGCCCCATTCATCACCACTACTCCCCCTTTGTTGGAATCCATTAGTCGAACTCCTAATCGTGCAAGATTGTGCACATCTTTTGCTAACTTTTTCTTGTCTTCCTCAACATAGGATGTACTACTCATAAAAAACTTGCTCAAGGCATCAACAACAATATTAGCCTTACCTGGGTGATAGAGGATACTCATGTCATAATCCTTGAGTAACTCTAACCACCTTCTCTGCCTGATATTAAGCTCTTTCTGACTAAACACATACTGAAGATTCTTGTGATCGAAGAACACATCTATATAAATACCATAAAGATAATGACACCATATTTTCAAAGCAAACACCACGGAAGCCAGCCCTAAATCATTGGTTGGGTAATTCTTCTCATGAATCTTTAGCTGGAGGCATAAGCTATAACTTTGTCATTCTGCATTAACCCACAACCCAGTCCAACTCTGGACGCATCACAATATACCACAAAACCTTCGTAACTTCTGGTAAGGTCAACACTGGGGCAGTAGTCAACCGCTTTTTCAATTCCTAAAAGCTTTTCTCACAAGCTTCAGACCATTGAAACTTAACTATTTTCTGAGTCAACTTGGTCAATGGGGATGAAATAGATGAAAACCCCTCAATGAACCTCCTATAATAGCTAGCCAATCCTAAGAAACTCCTAATATCTGTTGGAGACTTGGGTCTACGCCAGTTCTGCACTACCTCTATATTTTGCGTGTCTACTCGAACTCCAGCCAAAATTCACACTTAGACAATTTAGCATACAACTCTCTATCCTTGAGAGTTTAAAGAACTATTATGAGATGACTAGCCTGAACTTCCTCATTCCGCGAATAAATTAGAATGTCATCAATGAATACGATAACAAACATATATAAATAAGGCTTGAATACTCTGTTCATAAGGTCCATGATTGTTGCAAGAGCATTAGTCAAACTAAAGGTCATAACTAGGAACTCATAATGGCCATAACGGGTCCTAAAAGCTGTCTTAGGAATGTCACTTTATCTTACTCTCAACTGATGATAGCCTAATCTAAGGTCTATCTTAGAAAAACAAGTGTCACCCTGAAGTTGATCGAAAAGATCATCAATTCTCAGAAGAGGATACTTATTCATGATAGTAACCTTGTTCAACTGATGCTAATCTATACACATTCTAAGAGAACCATCTTTCTTTCTCACAAATAAGACTGGAGCGCCCCAAGGTGAGACACTTGGTCGAATGAAACCTTTCTCAAGGATCTTTTAACTGCTCTTATAGCTCTTTCTACTCTTCTGGATCAATTCTATATGTTAGAATAGAGATAGGATGAGTATCGAGATAAATATCTATACCGAAGTCTATTTATCTCTCAAGGGGGACTCCGGGAAGATCGTCTACAAAGACCTCAGGAAACTCACTAGAATTGACTGAATAGATTGTGTCTCAACACTAGAATCATTAACTCGAACTAAGTGATAGATACAACCCTTGGAAACTAACTTTCTCACCTTAAGGTATGAAATAAAACGACCCTTAGGAACAATTGAACTACTCCTCCACTCAATAACTGGATCATTAGGAAACTGGAACTTAACTACTCGAGTTCTACAATCAACTAAGGCATAACAGGCATGAAGCCAGTCCATACCTAGAATGACATCAAAATCTACCATGTCTAACTAGACTAAGTCAGCCACGATGCTCTTGTGATTGATGAAAATGACACAATCACGGTAGACTTTCTCAGCTAGAATAGACTCACCAATAGGTGTAGAAACATTTAAGGGCTCAAGAAGTTTCTCAAGAAGAACATCGAAATTTATCGCAACAGAAAGAGTCACAAAATATAGACTCACTCCTGGATCTAGCAGAGCATAAACATCAGAATTAAAGACTTTGATCATACCACTGACAACATATGGAGAATTCTCTTGCTTTTGGCGACTAGTGCTAGAATAAAGACGGTTTGATCCTCTGTCCGCCCCTGAAGTAGCTCCTCTAGGTGAAGCTCTGTCTGGTAGAGTAACTGAAGAAGATTGGACTCTATTGCCCCCATTGCCTGTTCATAGGGAACTCTTTCATAAAATTACTATTTTGACCATACTTGAAGCAACCAGTGGATCCATTACGACATGCCCCTAGGTGGTTCCTACCACTCTTAGCACATGTAGGATTCCAATTAAATCCTTGAGCCACACTACCTTGAGACTGTGCCTGTCTTGCTCTGAAATTTTGTGAATTATGATTCTTGAACTCATCTTTGTTCCTTGGTGCAGGTGCACTAGCATACAATGTAGCAGGTCCTTGTTGCTTCTGTTGAAAGGAAGACCAGTTTACATTATAATTCTGTTGCCGGGACTCATTCCATGATGTCTTACCCTTCTTGTTTCTTAACTCTTGTCTATCCCTCAACTTATCTGTTTTAACCTGCTGCACATGGATCATCAACCTCTATGTTCATATCTCCAATCAGCATAACTGCCTTGCCCTCTTTGCTTGACAGATGAGACAACCCAACAACGAACAAACTCATCCTGCTCCTCATGTCAGCAACCATCTCCGGAGCATAACATGAAAGTTTGGTGAACTTAAGGTTGTACTCGTGCACACTCATAGATTCCTGCTTAAGAGTAAGGAATTATTGTACCTTTGCTTCTCTTAGTTCTCGGGTAAAGAAATGCCCCAAATAAGACCTCCTTAACATAGCCCAATGAACAAATGGTGCACCTTCATCTCTATTCTTCTTCCATTAATCAAACCAGATTCTAGCGACACCCTTCAATTGGTATGCAGTTAGTTTCACTCTCTCAGCATAAGCAACATGCATAATCTTGAACCAGTAAAGCTTGGAGGATTCATCCTTAAGATCTCATGGATCCTAGAAGTATCAACAACTTCCTGCTGATAATCTCTTTGTTGCCCAGTTTGGTTGGTCACAACTTGGCTCAACATCCGGATAGCGTCACGAAACTCAGCATTAGTGACCTCTCTTTGGGGTTGCACTTCTGGTGCATTAGGTACCCCTTATCCTCAGCATTTCTCTTAGCCGGACGACCTCGAACAACTCTTCGTGGAAGCATGATCTGAAAGATACGCACAAGGATGAGTTTAGAAAGAAACTTTTACAGAGATGAACTCTATCGCACTAAAAGAGTATGGAATAAGTGAGATAGATCCTAAATTTTGCAGCCTCCTAGTTATAGATGTGGTGCGCTTTACACCGATAACTCGGACTCTTCAGACACAATTTCATAGACTCCCTATGAATCTTCATACACAATTTCATATACTCCCTATGACTCTTGAACTCTATGCTCCGATACCAAGTTTGCCATGACCCGTTCCTACACCCTTGGCAGGACTGGCACATGAGAAGCATTGATGGCCTCAAACGAACCATTGGCCTGGCTTACTACTCATTGGAAGACTTTACTTAACATATAAAATAAATCAAAGATAAAATCATGTAATAAACTTAGAATGGCGCGTGAGTAAACGAACTCAATGCTAAGTGAACTCACATTCCACTTAAAGGATCAACCCTTGACAAAACGACCTCCAAATCCGCAATAAATCTCCAAGAACGCCTTGACTCTTCTCCTTTTCTCCTCTTCTTGAACTATTCTCAAAACCCTTCGCATGTATTGGTTTGGGAAAACTGAGCCAAATCTGTTTAGACCCCTAAATACTTACTAAAAATAAATTAACTTTATTGAGTTAGGAAATGACCAAAATACCCCTCTTAAATCCGGGTAACTTTCCTTAACTAGATAGCTCAACTTCAAATGGGAATATCTCTCTCATACAAGCTCGAAAATTAGCAAATTTGGTGGCGTTGGAAAGAGGATTCTAAGACCTTTCATTTGATATCTATAGGCCACCTAACTCATAATGTACTAAAAGTTATGGTCATTTGAAGTTGACTTAAAACTCATTTCTAAAGATTAACTTGAATTTTTTTAGATTTAGCCTATTTCCAATTTAGTTCTTTCTATTTTTAGCTCTTTCAAATACCAAGGTGTTACAATTTCATAGAGGAATTCATCATAAAGGTATTACAATTCATCAGTTCTTGCATAAAAGATCATAATTAAATCAATTAAATCAATAATGATAAGAACCCATGAGATTCATGGGAAACTATCATACCTTGAATCCAAATGCTAGCCTTCAATTGAGGAATTGGAACCTTTGCTTGAAACCCTAAGTTGAATCTTCTTCTTCTTCCTCCTCTTCGTCCTCTTCCTCCTCTTTCTCTTCCTCTTCCTCTTCCTATCCCTCTTCCTCTTCCTCTTCTTACACTTCTTCCTCTTCTTCTTCTTCTTCGTCTTCGTCTTCCTCGTCTTCCTCTTCTTCCTCTTCCTCCTCTTCCTCCTCTTCCTCTTCCTCTTCATCTTCTTCCTATTCTTCCTCTTCTTCGTATTCCTCGTCTTCCTCTTATTCTTATTCCTCTTCCTAGTCTTCCTCTTCCTCCTCCTCTTCTTCTTCTTCTTACTCTTCTTCTTCTTCCTTTTCTTCTTC